>PVKP010038047.1:0-21257 GCA_004027715.1 Plecturocebus donacophilus
TGTGCCTCCAAAAGCAACAGGATTGCAGTTGTCAGCCACCACTCTGGCAAAACTATCTTTTGTTTAATTACTTGTGCAAGAGATTTTTTTATTTTGAAAGGGTAAGCTAAATAAGAAAAAGATTGTGTTTAGATTACTCAGATCACTTTAATTCCAAGGAGTTGGGTGAGGCAACAATATGCATTGTGCATATAACACAAGGTTGTTATTTAATTATATCTGGAGTTACTCAGCAAGAGGGTGGTTAAAAGTCAGGTAATTTTTCTCCTTTGACCCTCACCACCCTGTGACATTCTCGTATTTACTGTATGTAGAAGCTAAGATTTGTCACGGAATGAGTAAGTGGTAGAGCCTGATCCAAGCTCACAGGTATGTGCTCTGCACCGTCCCTGCCAAAGGGCTGGTCCAGGATCTTGGACGTTCTCCCGCCTGGCATTCCCGGTTCAATGCCGGACAGTTATCCTCAGGAAAATACAGGGGTTACTTTCTATTTTAAAAGAACTACCATCTTGGCTGGGCACAGTGGCTCATGCCTGTAATTCCAGCACTTTAGGAGGCTGAGATGGGGGGATCACCTGAGGTCAGGATCACTTGAGATCACCAGCTGGGGCAACATGGTGAAACCCCATCTCTACAAAAATACAAAAATTAGCCGGGTGTGGTGACTCGCGCCTGTAGTCCCAGCTACTCGAGAGGCTGAGGCGGGAGAATTGCTTGAACCCAGGAGGTGGAGGTTGCAGTGAGCAGAGATCATACCATTGCATTCCAGCCTGGGCAGCAAAGCAAGATCCATCTCAAACAAACAAACAAAAAACAAAACCACAATGTCTAGAAACTGAAGCTTCGTTAGGCATTTGGTTGAAGGACCGCAGAGAGAGTTCCTTCAAAGTGTTCCTGAGGCAGGTCTTTATACCTGAGCATCTCAAAGAATGGAAAGCATGTGTGGGACTTACGCTTTAGTTAAACAAGGGTCACATGCTTCGTATGATTTGGTATGGACTGCCCAGGGGTTCCTGCTGCTTCCAGAATAATCCCATCACCAGGCCGACACGCTTCAGCCATTCCCACCATTAGAAACCCATTCCTTTGGGTTAATAAAACGATCTCTACAAATCCCCTGATGACCTACAAGTGGCAGGAGACTGGCTGAAATAACACAGGAACACTGTAGACCGAATGATTTGATAATATTAGTGAAACTGTGAAATAATAGGAAATAAGGCAGAGGATGTTTGTAACATATAAAATATTTAACAGTGCCTGGTGTATAGTAGACAGTTAAACACTGTTCAACGGCTAAAAATAAGGGATGGGAGGGGTGAAAGTGTGGGAGGCAGGAACAAGGTGTGGATGTGGTGGTGGCCGATAGGACACAGGACATGACCGAGGGGCAGGGTTGTGAAGAAAGGAGGCTGAGACTGATGTGGTCTGCCACGGAGGTGAAGTTCAGCCCTGAGTCCTGGTGGTAGCAGCTTTCTCTCTTTCATGATAGTAGAAATCAGGCAGAATTTATACCCATGATTTGACTTAACAGCAGCTTTCTGGTTCCCTGATTTCAGGACACACAAGTTTTGTTTCAGCTGTTTAAACTTGCACATTTCAGCCAAGTGAAGATGATAAACTTGTTTCAGCTGTTTAAACTTGTACAGCCAAGATGATGATAAACTTCAGGAAATTAAGGAAAGAAATGCATGTGATACCCAAACCAAAAATTCAATCTTCCCTCATAAGTAAAACACAAAAGGCATAAGCCTGTAAACCCCAATTCTGGTAGAAATCAACTACAATGGGTTATTCAGGCAGCGTGAAATTTATGTGCACCTTAACCAGGCGGTTATTTCACTTCCTGTATTTCCTGTTTCCAGATACTCTTCTGAATTGAAAATGGTGAGAAGGGTAAATTATACAACACTGGAAATGTCTTTCCTATTTTATTCACGATCAAGAACTACTATTTGCATTTGTATTATGTAGCTACTATAGAAATTGACCAAATGTTGACAGAAAAAAGGCACGTGCACCCTGACGAGAGCCAAAGCAAACAGGAAGGAACCAACAAGGTGAAATTGTTGGAAAGAACAAGGGATACAGACACACAGGACCATGTGAACCTGTTCTTTGCAAGATGAGCCACTACAGCTGGACGCGTAGGATAATGAGCCTGATGGATGGAAATGGAGCTGGGTCCTTCTGTGCATGGTGCAGGCTCTCACTAGTATGGGTTAAGGGAGACAGTGCTTTCCAGGGAGACATGCACCCAGCTAGATGGGCTTCTGGGGACCTGGAAATTGTGGTTCCATTGCCTTCTTCTCCTTTCTTCCAGGTGCAAACTTTTCACCTGAAATGCTTTCTATTTAGACCTTCCAGGAAGTGAGACACACGGTGTGAAGAGGATTAAGTAAAGACCAACTCTGAATGATTGATTCAGGATGTGTGTTAGAATGGGCCTAGAGCCCTTCTGATCCATCTTTTCTTCTCATAAGGCTTTTAGTTGGTTGCCATAATGGAGAGCCAAGGTAAGGTGAGAAGAGAGAGGAAGAGGAAGAGGAAGACTGATTTCGGCAGACAGTAGAGAATAACTCCAGGCAACCTGGGTCAAGGCAAAATGACCTATGTCCAGATCGCAACCCACATTTAGAATAAACATAGATGCAACTACCCTGTTGGGTTTCTTCTCAAGCTGGAAAGGCCATAGGAGTAGGTTGGCAATTCAGAATTTTTTTTTTTTTGACTAGATTCCAAATTGGGGTCAGAGGGGAGGAATAAAACTCAAATACCCCAAATTTGAACCAGATGACAAAATGTCACCCAAACCTTTGCAAGGCAAGGCTGAAGGGTGTAAGAGTGGGTATCGGGTGTCGGTTCTTCCCTCCTTGGGTAGTGACACAGTTTTCTTCTTCCCCCAGATCCAGTGAGTGGCTGCTGCTGCAGGTAGGAACCTGATCCCTAACGAAACTCAGCTGCACGAGTTTCATGGGGCTTTAGGGTTTGAAAGCCCATGTTTGGGGTTGGAGGCTTCCAGGAACTGCTGCCCTAATAGAACAGGGAAGGAAAACTGATCAAGCTCTGCAGGCCTACTTTTCATTTTAATGAGTGGCTCTGAAGGATGAGCAGACTGCTAAACAAATTTATTTTTCAGATAATACCAGGAATGGACTGGAAATACATTCAGAAGTAAAACACAGTAATTAATTTGTCACTGAAACCTGAGGGGTCCGGTTCTACTTAAAGGTGATAATGAATGTTTTGCATGTAATTAGCAAGAATAATTAGCACATTCCTGGTAACAAATGGACTGACTGGTACTCTGCAAACAAAATTAATTGTTGTGCTAACAGAGGCAATTGTGTCTCTTTATTGTCTGACAATGTTCCTCATATGCACTAATACCTACTTTAGAACTCCATGGCTTTGTGCAGATAGGAAGGGGAATCTATAAAATTGTGCCTCTTCCATCTGCTTCTCAGCAATTTGAAGACCACCAGGGGACTTGTTTGTCAAAACTTGTTAAACAATTTGTAATCTTTAACATGTGTTTTACTGTATTAACGGATGAACCATTCAAATCAACTTGCTGGTTAAGCCGGGAAAGGCTACTCTAATCAATCAAATGCTGACATTTTAAACTCTGGGAACATTTTTTTTCTTTACCTTCTTAGGAAAAGGAATATATAAAAATATTGAACTAGAAGTGAGAGGGAAAAATTTCTGAAGCTCTGCTGATGCGTGTTGAGTTTATTTCTGTTGTCTTGGTCTTGTGAGGTGGGTCTGGACTTGGAAGCCTGTTGTGTTTGCGGGCTTGCAATTACGCTGCTCAGACGAAACAGTGGTATCCCTTTTATAGTCCTTCAAATGGTTTTAAGCAGCATGTAAAATTTATACACACAGTAGGCTTCTTTTTCCCTGACCTTGAAACCTATTTTCTAAACTTCTAAAGCTTACAATATAGGAAAATAATTTTAATGAACACGAATATTCTGGTACTTCTTAGGATGGTTAAAGAAGCTGAGAATAATGTGATATACTGTAAAGAGGACTCTGTAGGTCTGGGGCGGTGCCTCAGACGCCTATAGTCCCAGCAGTTTGGGAGGCTGAGGTGAGACAATCGCTTGAGCCCAGGAGTTTGAGACTAGCCTAGGCAATATGACAAGAACCTATCTCTACAAAAAATAAAAATAATTGGCTTGGCATGGTGGTGTGTGCCTATGTTTCTAGCTACTTGGGAGGCTGAGGTGGGAGGATCACTTGAGCCTGGGAGGTCAATGCTTCAGTGAGCTGTCATTATGCCACTGCACTCCAGCCTGGGTGACAGAGTGAGACCCTGTCTCAGAAAGAGAGGACCCTTTATCAGAACTGCATCCCGTGTGTGTGCACAACACATGATTACATGAACAGAACTGAAATCAGTTCAGGCTGCTGATGGGTACCAGATTCCCACACACTAGCCTGGCTTCCTGGGAGGAGTGGAGGAGGCAAGGCTGGCCTTATTCTTGAGGTGGGTGACGTGGGGTCATGCCCTTGATGTCTTGGGAGCACCACTCACCGGCAGGCGCCTTTCCTCCTGCAGATTGTCTGCTCCTGGGTTTCGTGACTCCATTCTTTTCTTGGCTCTCCTATCATCTGTCTAAAGCTCTTCTCAGTTTCCATCCTTGTCCCCTACGCCTTCCTCTTAGGGGAACTGTCCTCCAGTTCTGGAGCTTTGGTGGTTCCCTTTTAGGGCACACAGGTGGTCTGGCATCATCACTTGGCGGCCTTGTCCATCTCATATTTCCAGTTCCTTGTTGACTACTTTCATCTAGATGCTTACCTTTTTCACTCAAACATCTACAGATTTCTCTAAAACAAAATGGATTTTCTGCCTCCAATTTCTGCTTTCTGTTCATGAAACCACCATTTTGTCAGCCACAGGCCAGGCACAGTGTCTCACGCCTGTAATCCCAGCACTTTGGGAGGCTGAGGCAGGTGGATGATTTGAGGCCAGGAGTTCGAGACCAGCCTGGGCAGCATGGTGAAACCCCATCTACTAAAAATACAAAAATTAGCCGGGCGTGGTGGAGCTCGCCTGCAGCCCCAGCTACTCAGGAGGCTGAAGTGGAAGAATCGTTTGAACCCAGGAGGCGGAGGCTGCAGTGAGCCGAGACTGCTCTATGGCACTGAACGGCAGACTGGGACTCTGTCTCAAAAACAAAATAAGATATAGCCGTGAAGCCTGTACATCTCTGGAGTATCACGGTTGCCTCTGATTTCAACCAATTTCTAAGTCGTTTCCTATTTTTTCCCAAAGGCTATCTCTTTGTTCTTTTTCATCCCGTTGTCACCAGGCTACTCAAACTTCCAAGCCTCCTCAGTGATTTTTCTGTCGTTAGGAAACTGATTTCCCTATTGCTTTTTTTGTTCATTCTCCACACCATAAACATACGCATCAATTATCTACTTTGTATCATGTAATTCACTGGCTTAAAAATATCCGGCGAAACTCTGGCTTGACATCTAAAGCCCAAACTCCTTCACTTAATGTGCAGAATTTGCCGTCGTTTGATCGTAGTGGTGCCTGTGTATAAATATGTTCTGGCTAGACATGCTGTTTTCATACCAATTTTGCACATTCTGAGTCCACAAAGCCCCTGGCCCTCTTCCTCCTCTCATCTAAATCTATCCATTCCCCAAAGCTCTGTCCTAGTTTCCTTTCCTCGCAGACACTTCCCTGATCACTGACAGCCGCAATACAACTCTTATCTGAACCCTGTCTCCCCTGGGTCTGATCACTTGGTCAGGACTCAGCCTTCATTGCCTACTATTGGCATTTACCTTGCGTGTGTGTTTCTCGTCTGTACAGTTAAATTTCTCAAGGACAGGAACTGTGTCATATTTTAAAGCTGCTGCTAATTCTGTTTTGTATCAGTGACGTTTCACATTTATTTCAAAGCTAACTTTATCATGAACACTGTCCTTTAAGATAATATTTCTTGTTTTTGGGTTCTGTCTTCGGCTCTGGGTCTTTCTTTGTCTTTTGCTTTCCCAGATGTTGGAAGCTCTTGAGCAAGGATTTGAACACTCTTTCAAAGTCAGGCATCTTTGTGCTTCTAGGAGGCAGGGGTTCTGCATGAGAGAGTAAATGAGCATTCTTTCTGTCGCTGAAGGATTTCACCAGGCATGGCTTTGCAGAGTAGTGAGGGGGAAAAGTGGCTACAAATTAGAGGATACAGGTTCCTGTCCTTCTCTTGCTGTCGAGCTGTGTGACTGGGAAAATGGCTTTACCCCTCTGAGACGTGCTTTCTCACCTGCGAAATCCATTCATTCATTCATCCAGCAGATAGTCACTGGGCTCCTACTGTAAGTCCCTTTGACGAGGGGATTCTCTGAACTTCTAAATGTTTGTCTTCAGTGCTTATGTAACATTTTGTTCATACCAGTTTACAACACATTAACGCACTGTCCAAAAATTAGTTCTATTTATTTATTTTTCTTCTCAGATGGCAGACTTTTTGATGTAAGAGGCCACATCCAATTATCCTTTTATAAGGATAAAAGGATAAAAGAAGCTCCGCCTCCTGGACTCAAGCGATTCTCCTGCCTCAGCCTCCTAAGTAACTGGGATTACAGGTGCGTTCCAGCAGGACCTAATAATTTTTGTATTTTTAGTAGAGTTGGGGTTTCACCATGTTGGCCAGGTTGGTCTTGAACTTCTGACCTCAGGTGATTCGCCTGCCTTGGCCTCCCAAAGCGCTGGGATTATAGGCATAAGCCACCATGCTCAGCCAGAAGCTGGTGTCTTAATATTAAAATCTCTGTCCCACTAGAAAACTTTTCATGGCCAAATTTTACATGATGTTACTGTCAGTAAGAACATTTTCAATTGCTTGTACCTCGGATTCCTTGAATACATAGGAAATCCGTCATTCTTCCCATCTGAGTTATATACTAACGGGGCGTTACACATTCACTATGTGTAATGGGGCAAGAGGACTCTGGGGTTAAAGACTTAGTGTGGACACCTCCTTCCATGCCCTCCAAGAGCCCTCAACTCCTCCTTCCCCAGCCTAATAGTGTCTTGAACCTAACTTACTAGTTTGACTTTCCCTGAACAAAAGCAATGAATTCACAGAATGATTTTAAGGTTGAGTAATTATGTTTCCAGGTGTTTGACATTTAAACCTTGAAGCTGAAACAGGAGCCTGGTCTCTGTATCCACTTATGATAAATGTCCTTGAAATATTCCACTTAAATACTCAGCTGTAATCAGTTTGCACTTCAACTGTGGACATCATTAGGAAATGGAAAAAAGGAGTCTTTCTTCATTAATAATTGGGAAGGCAGCCAGTCGCCAGAAGCAGGAAGGCTTTCTTTTGAGCTAGAATGGTCTGATTCCACTCCCACCACTGTTTCCTTTCTCCCCAAGTCAGAACATAGAAACTGTGGAACCAGCCGAGGTGACTTTCTTTGTTAAGTTGTCCATAATTTGGACTGATATTTGGTAACTAACTATTTTAAAACATTTATACACTGTCACAGTAAATAAATTTCCAGGAGTAGACCTGTGTGGGCTTCTTAATATTCCTAGAGTGTATTTTAGATTTCCCTGAATCTTAGAATGCAACAGTCCTCACACTAATGGATAATTCTATCGATTGCAGCAAATGACCTAAATACTTTTTAAGTAAGACTGGAACAAATATTATAGCAGTGACAAGGGCGTTTCTCAAGGATAGTCACTTCTCTTGCTTCTGAAAGCCTCCAGGGAATGATTCTATTTGCTCCATCTGGTTGGCCTCACTGTTTAAGTCGATAAATTTTCCAGGACACTGTAAAGTTTCTTTCTTAATGCTACATGAATTCTCTTCCTATGGAGAAACATTTTGTTGTCTGGAATGTCAAATATAGTCTATATATGTTTGGGACAGCTAAGAACCACCTTCAGTTCATATATGTCAAACACGAGGTACTGAGTGAGAATGAACTCTTCATCCAGTGTGACCAGGCTAGCCAGTCACGTGGAGGGCGAGGAGAAAACTGGAAGGAGTAACTGAACCTGCACTGAAAGAAAGTTAGAAGAAAAATATCGGGTTAGCTAGTGGAGAAATCGACACTGTTATAGGAGTCATTAATAAATAATTTTAGGAAGATACAGAGAAAAAGGGGTCCTTGGAGAGTTTTCGTCTCTTTTAAAGCAGCTCCAGAAACGTTTCTTGTGAAGCAGAAAAGCCTCGGCTTTTAGAACCAGGCCGGCAACATTTAATATGCAAATGGCAGTCATTGGAAGCTGGGTCCACCCAACAGGACGATTACCACAGTTGTCCTCTTGCTCTGCCCCTACACGTTCCTGGCAGCATGGCTGCCCTCACATGTCCCCACGTGTGTAGAACATCATGGCGCCCTTATTTGCATATTAAAGGCTGAGGTGGGAGGGCAAGGCTTTTCTTGGGCTTCGGGAATGACAGCCTGGTCAAACCAATCCCCTGAGCTCTATGCAAATCAGACACCGCCTCTTCCGACCCCCCACATAACCTGCACGTGGGGTCTCCCCTCGCGGCTTTGGAGCCACGCCCCCTCCGTACGGGGAGCCACGCCCCCTCTGTACAAGGCAGCTGCTGCTTGCTTTCTTCTCCCTTCTTTCCCGCCTATTAAACTCTCTGCTCCTTAAACCCACCCCGCATGTGCCCATGCCGTTTTATCTAAATCGTGCCAGAGCAGAGCCCTGGTGCTCTTCCACTCATCCGAGCCGTATCAATACCCCCAGTACTAAGCATTACGTTGACCAGGGGTTGTAGGAGCCCCAGTGTCTCCGTTAATCCACATCTGTGTATCCCCGAGGGAGTCTTCCTGGTCTTGTTGGTTTTGTAGGTGAATTTGAGCACATCTGCTAAGCACTCAGCCTGTTTACCTTAGATGGATCCTACTTTCAACCTGAAAGCACTTTTCTAAGTTTCTTCGCTGCTGATGACCTTGCAGTCATGCCCTAGAAATGGCCACATGTACATCAGCAGCTGATGCCTGCAAAGCGCCTTGCAGCTTCCCCGTCACTGCAGCACCTGGCGCTGACTTCAGACTCTGCCCTGTACCCACGGGCCTCTGCCGATGCTCCCCAACTGACTCTCCGGAGCAGCCCCAGGCCGTGGTGCGGTAATCTGCACCAGGTGGATGACGCAGGCAGACTTTTGATTCTCACAACAACCCTGAGATAGAGCAGAGATGAGGAAACCCAGGCCCAGAGGGACGAAACGCCTTGCTCGGTGCCTCCATGAAACGCGATGGCCCCAGAGCCTGAAGGCAGCCCTTCTGACTTCCAAAGCAGGACTCAGGTCAGGCCACCACTACTGACGGGGAATCATCCTTATTCATCGCTTGCACTGTTGGTTAATCAAGTATATGGAATGCTCCTGGAAATCCCCTGAGTCTTATTTGGTATTTGTCCCCCACCCGCAGTTCACTGTAGACTGAAATCCTGCCCTGTCCAACCACAACCCCACCAGGGTGAGTGTTTTCTAGACGTGGACATGTTTATTTTCACGGCCATCCTAGCAGGTGTGAGTGATCCTTATCTTCATATTGCAGATGCGGGAATGGAGACACAGGGGGGGAAGCCCCTTGCTGGATTTCCTCGGTGAGTGAGCAGCAGAACTGAGGGGCCTGTCCCAGCCATCTGTCTCTACAATCTCACAGCCCCGGCCACTGCCTGCTGTCGATCAGTGTAGTGCTGACTTTCGCAGCACCACGTCTGATGCCTCCCGTAACCCCTTCTGTGTTTTCTTTTAGATTTAAGGTGTACACGTGCATGTCTGTTACATGGGTACACTGCATACTCGTGAGTACTGGGTTTCAAGTATATCCATTACCCAAGTACTGAGCGTTGCATATCACACGTGATTTTTCAACCCTCCCCCCTCTTCTCCCCTTCCAGAGTCACCAGCATCCATTATTTACATCTTTGCTTTTTTTTTTTCTCCAAAATAGGGTCTTGCTATGCCATCCAGGCTGGAGTTCAGTGGCATGATCATAGCTCACTGCAGGCTTCATCTCCAGGGCTCAAATGATCCTCCTGCCTCAGTCTCCTGAGTAGCTGGGACTACAGGTGTACCACCTTGCCTGGCTAATTTTAAAATATCTTGTAGAGTGGGGTCTCGCAATGTTGTCCACGCTGGTTTTGAACTGCTGGGCTCAAACCATCCTCCTTCCTCACCCTCCCAAAGTGCTGGGATTACAGGCATGAGCCACCGCTCTCGGTCTACTATTTCCATCTTTTATGTCCCTGTGTACCCATTGTTTAGCCCTTACCTATAAGTGAGAACATGGAGTATTTGATTTTCTGTTTGTAGTTAGTTCATTAAGGATAATGGCTTTATTCATGTTTCTGCAAAGAATATGAATAATTTTGCTATTACTATTATTATTATATAGCGGCATAGTATTTTTCATGGCTGCATAGTATTCAAGTAAACCCATTTTTATCAGAAAACTAACATCTGAATTTAAGGTGTTGTTTTATTATTTTTCATGGCTGAATAGTATTTCATGTAAACTCATTCTTATCAGAAAACTAACACCTGAATTTAAGACTTTCTGTGGGTACGCTGACCTGGTTGGAAGCTCTCTAACAGGATGTGCCTGCTCCTTCCACACTGAACCGCTAGACCACACTGCCATCAGAGTGCAAATCTGTGTGTGTTTTCTCAATTGCTCCCCTGCTATGAGGCAGGCTCACAGCATCACTGCCTTCTCTAGACTTTAGGAGAAAGCAGATCTCCTTCTGCTTTCTACATCCAGATTGCAATGCCAGGCATTTTCTTCCCTCTTTTCTTGTTCTAATTGGTATATGGTTGTTGCACATGCTCATAGGCTACATGTGATATTTTGATGTCTGTCTACAATGTGTAACGGTCAAGTCAGGGTAATAGGGATGTGCATCACTCAAACACTTATCTTTGTGGAAACATCCCAATCTCCTCTTCTAGCTCTTTTGAAATATATCATAAATTATCGCTAACTACAAGTCGCCTACTGTATTATCAAACACTAGAAGTTATTGCTCTATCTAACAGTCTTGTGTTTTCTTTTCTTAGGGCCTGTTTTATGCATCTGTGGTCAGATTAGTTAGCCTTTCCCATATCTTCCTTTGTATTTTCCCTTTTAAAATAGGGAGGCAAAAATCAGACGTGATGCCTTTGACAATCAACCAACCACAGCCAGCTAGAGCTCCAGCCCGTTTTCCAGCGCTTGCATCTCATCTGTGACTGTCCTTCCCAGCTTCTTGCTCACTTTCCAGCTAGCGCCTTGGCGCCTGTTCAGTGTGTGAACAGGGTCACTCCTGGGGCTTGCCCAGTGTAAAAGGGGGCTTTCCTGAAAGTTTTTCTTTACCCTCAAAATATGATGACTTATTTTGTGAGTGACTTATATGATGACTTATTTTTGTTTCTATGTAATGTTTAAAATGTATGGAAACAATACCTTTCTTAGAAACAAAACCTTCCTTAGAAAGGTTTTTTTTTTTTTTGAAACAGAGTGTCACTCTGTCTCCAGGCACCAGGCTGGAGTGCAGTGGTGTGATCTCGGCTCACTGCAACCTCCGCCTCCCGGGTTCAAGCAATTCTCCTGCCTCAGCCTCCCGAGTAGCTGGGACTACAGGCGCACGCCACCACACCCAGCTAATTTTTTTATTTTTAGTAGAGACAGGGTTTCACCGTGTTGGACAGGATGGTCTCGATGTCTTGACCTCATGATCCACCCGCCTCGGCCTCCCAAAGTGTTGGGATTACAGGCGTGAGCCACCATGCCTGGCATGGAAGGCTTTTGTCAAAGATGTAATCTCATCTACACTTTATAAATTACATGATTAGTGTCAAACCTAAATGCAAATTGCCAAGACTACATACTTTCTCAAGCTGGCACCTGGTGGATTATCTATTTACCACCACACCCGCACACACACACCCAACACAAACAAGTCAACACACATACATCCCAATGCACATTTCAACACATGCATCAACACCCTCCAACACACATGAACACACCAACACACACATGCACACATCACACACATGCACATGCATACACATGTATCAATACGCACACCTCCAACACACACACAGACCAATCCACACATACCCCAACACACATACCAACATACGCATGTATGCATGTACACACCAAACACACATTCACATACATACACCCCAACACACACACGACAATACACACACCAACACACGCACCAACACACACACATCAACACCCCCAACATACACACCAACACACACGCACCAACACCCCAACACACAGAGCAATAGACACACATCTGAAAACATACACACTAATACATACCCGCCTCTGCACACCTTGAAATTACACACACGCACCAACACAAACACACCAACACCCCCAACACACACACCAACACACACGCACCAACACCCCAACACACAGAGCAATAGACACACATCTGAAAACATACACACTAATACACACCCGCCCCTGCACACCCTGAAATTACATACACACGCCCAACACACAAACACAAATGTTTGAGCAAGTTTTCCCCTACAAAATCCAGAGGAACTTATAGCAAAATCTATATATTGCTTTGCTTTCTACTATGCTACCAGAAGTGGTGAAAAGTTCAAGAATTTTAAACTTATAACTGAATGGGGAAAATACTGGAACGGACAGGGAATTGATGTATATTGGCGTAAAAATAAGCAAATAGTTCAGAAAGCTATTGTGCTGTGTTCTACAAGTCTTGGTTTCCTTGTGCCAAAAATTTCCTATTCAAATTTAATAGTATTCAATGGTCTACACAGAAACATGTTTTTTATTACATAGCTATAATTTGACCATGAGCTTAATATAATAATGTAATAGCGCATTTCGCTGTCTGCTTAGAGAGAGAGAATTTTATAGTTATTAAATTACAATCACTGTATTCTCAAGGCACATAAATGAATTCATTACTCAGGACAGATTCAAGCACAGAATACTATTTAAATAATGTAAGCCCTTAAGAATATATTTAATTATTCCTAAAATAAATTTAACATTGATAGGGCTTGTTTTCATGACTCAAAAATTGGGAAGAGTGCAAAGAATATAAATATAGAATTAAAATGAATTAAGTATAAGGGTATTTGGTTGTTGTTAATTGCTATGTTCAAATAATTTATTTTGCTAATAGGTGTATCTGTACATGTGTAGTGTGTGTGTGTATGGCGTGTGAATATATGTATTTGTGGTGTGTGCATGTTTGTGCATATGTATACATGCACTGTGCCTGTCTGTGCATGTGTGTGTGTGCTTGTGTGTGTGTGTGTGTGTGTGTGTGTGTGAGTTGTGAAGCTAGCAGCAATGCAACTGTGGGCATCTGCTCTGGCAGTGGGTTCTGCAATGTTCTGACACCATCTGACAGAGAAGCTTCCTTGCCTGGGGTCTACTCACTGCACAGACCACATTTTTCTCTCTGGATTCTTCATGACATTGCTGGTGACATGCAGCATTCGTATTCAAACTCTGAAAAAACACTTTTGATGAGATGAATCCACATCCAGCTGTTTTCAGTTGCAGATGTTTTCTCAGGGTAATCGTTGACTTCCAGCAAGACATCCTGGAGGACAATGGAGGTGAAAAGGAAATGGGACGCAAAGGAAACAGGCCTGTTCCCCAGCTGCCCACCTGTGCACTGCCCTGGGCCAGTCGTATCTCATCTTCACAGCTCGTCCCAGGCTTTGCTCATGGTTTTCGATTTTCTGCCCTTCTTATTGTTTTACCTCCCCTAATTCAACTGTTAGCTATTACCTCCTCAGACCCAGGGATCTCCACAGTATAAGATGGGTCCCCGCTCCCGCAGGCCACACTAACAAGAGTCTCTCTGTGCCCAGCCTCGTGCCAGGCACCGTACAAAGCGCTTACCTATAACGTCTCATAGGATCCTTAAGAGAATTCCATTACGCAGGCATCATTATTATCTCAACTCTAATGCTTTAGAGAATGAGGTTCAGGTTAAATATTTGCTCAAGATCACGCAGGGCTGGATTGGGCCTGCACACTATGACCTGTCTGCGTCGCTGCATCACCTTGTCACCGCTCCCTGGACTCTCCCCTCCGCACAGTTGTAGCATCTAGTATTCCACGGTGTTTGTGTACCGCATTTTCTTTATCCAGCCTACCACGCTATTTCAGTTGATTTAGATTTGAGTCATTTATTTAGATTTACCTTCCAGCTTAGCTGAAGCATGGGCTTAATTTTCCAGGATATTTTTTCTTCGGTTCTGTTGTCTTATTATCTTACTGATGATTTTCTTCTTACAATTTAACCTCTGAGCTTCACTGGCATGTATGTATGTGTGAGGCTGAGAATGTTGAAATAAATGCAGCTGTTCTTACTTCAATAATCAGGCATGTGAATACTGGCCCAGATTTTCATCCTATGTAACGCCATGGGAACTCTCTCAGGACATGATTCAGATGACTGACCTTAAACAACCATCTCCCTGTTCATCCATCAATCATTCACAAGTCCATCTGTTTCTGAGTGGGTTACTGCAATTGCACCAAAATATGTAGCATCTCCAGTCTCGGGGGAAACGTGTGGAAATACTCATCAGTGGTAATTTTCTGTAAGGAAATGTTAGTACAGAAAACAATCTCCTCACAACAAATTGTAAATATGTCTACCATTATCTATACCCACCTCAACCCAACCAGCGACAACGATGATGATTTGGACTGCTCACAGTGGAACTAGTAGTTTACCCAACAAGAGACATTTTTCCCGAAGTGAAAAAGATCGCTCCGCATTTTTCATCTGCTCGCGCCTTGACCGTAAGTGTGCTTTTCGTAATTTTTGCTTTGCCGAGTTTGCTCTGCTTGCCTCAGGTTGCTGAGCGACTGTTTCCTTCAATCTCCAGTCTGTGTATCTTCAATCCGCAAATGTCTCTGGTTGGAGGGACGTCTGTGTGTTTCGGTACTTAGGGACAGTGAGGACACAGGAAGAAAGGCTGAATGAGGTATGGTTGCTGTCCCCATTTCAACTTCATGATTACGCAGCTTCTGATTAGAATTCCATTTTGAGTCTAGGTGCTGCGGCTCAAGTCTGTGATCCCCGCACTTCGGGAGGCCGAGGAGGACAGATCACGTGAGGTCAGGAGTTCAAGACCAGCCTGGCCAACATGGTGAAACGATCATCTGGATTGCTTTAGTCACTTCAAGTTCCATAAATCTGACGTCAGAATTATTAACTTCATTTTCAAATGAACTTAGCTTCCTGTTCGCTACTGTGTCCCGGGACGTCTTCCTTTGCTGAACTTCCACCGCACGTCCTGAATAGTTTGACATTTCTTCAGCCCTTCTTTACTTCTCTGCTTCTTTCAGAGGTGCTGCCATTCTTCCACGTTCTCTTGTTAGAAATTTCTGGTTAGAAATTTGCAGTCATTCGAAACTCTTATCTTCCCTATATTTATTTATTTATTTTTATTTCAAAAGCTTTTGGGATACGTGCGGTTTTTGGTTATATGGATGAATTTTATAGCGGTGCAATCTGAGATTTTAGTGCACCTGTCACCCAAGCAAGGTATACTTTACCCAATATATAGTTTTTCATCCCTCACCCCTCCCACCCTGAGAACACACAGCATTTGGTTTTCTATTCCTGAATTATTTCACTCAGAATAATGGCCTCCAGCTCCAACCAAGTTGTTGCGAAAGACATTATTTCATTCCTTTTTATGGATGAGTAATATTCCATGACATATATATGCCACATTTCTTTTTTATCCAGTCATTGGTTGTTGGGCATTAGATTGGTTCCATATCTTTGCAATTGAAGGACTGATTCATTCATAGTAATCATAGTGCTTGGAACTGGGGATAGTTTTAGAGGCCCATACAAATTTTTAAATTTCTTTTAAAATATAAATTAAAAAATTTAGGTAATTTAAAAATAATATGTAATATTAATCTATTCATCTTTATAGTAATAAAATATACATACAATATTCATTGTTTCCTTTCTTTCTGTTTGTGGAGGAAGGGGCCCATGAAGGCAAAAGTGCCTGATACTCATGACTAATCATTCTTTAGATTTTACTGATCATTCTCTTACATTTATCCCTTTCCTCTTCATTCTTCTCGCTGTGATCAACTTAATCCAGTCCCTCCTTGGATTACTTCTGAATGACACCTACTAAGTGCTATGGAGCCTGGGTTAGTCCGTTTTCACACTGTTGATAAGGACATACCTGAGACTGGGTAATTTATAAAAAACAAGAGGTTTAATGAGCTCACAGTTTCACGTGGCAGGGGAGGCCTCACAATCATGGCAGAAGATGAAAGTCATGTCTTACATGGCAGTAGGTAAGAGAGTGAGAGCCAAATGAAAAGGGAAACTCCTTATAAAACCATCAGATCTTACAAGACTTACTACCATGAGAATGGCGTGGAGGAAACCACCCCCATGATTCCGTCAGCTCCCACGGGGCCCCTCCCACAACATGTAGGAATTATGGGAGCTACAATTCAAGATGAGATTTGGGTGGGGACACAGCCAAACCATATCAGAGCCCTGGGATCATGCAGAGGTTCCTTGGCTTATGATGTGGTTCCTTCCCAGTAGACCCACTGTCAGTTGAAAACACATGTAATATTCCAATAAATCCATCATAAAATCAAAAAATCATAAGTTGAACCATTCATCATAAGTTGGGCACTGTCTTTCCATATGAACAGGTCACACAGACAGGAGGCCCTTTATAAAAGCTAAGGAAATCCAAATCTGCCTCACTGACATAATTCAGAGTAGAAAGAACACTGGCCTTCGAGAATACGACTGAAAGCCAAGGTTCCTAGTGGTTGTGTTCCAGATAAATCTGAGTCTTGACTTCTTTACCTTTAAACTGGTTGAATATTTGCTCTACCTTTCTTACACTGTAGCTGTGGGGACAGGATGGAATAATGGGATTGAAGTAACTGCATTAATGTTAAGGAGGCACTGCATGTGTTTCATTGACTCTTAGTACACGAATGCACAGATTCCTTCTTCTCGGTTGCACTCAAGCCCAGCCCGGCTTTGAGGCTGTCTGTCCCTGAGGCCTGCTTCTCTCCCGCTCTGGTTCTCACTAAGCTCCCTCGTGCATTTCTCTCCGTCCTCAGCCATCCCCATATCCCATCTCTGTTCTTGGCAACCCCCTCGTTGATGTGCTTTGTAGAGCTACCTCTCATTTTGGAATGCGTCCTTAACTCACGCTGTATATTTTCTAACCAGGTTTCATACTCCTTAAGGACAGATGCTATTCCCTTTCTTTATCCCATAGCACCTAGGGCCGCATCCTCCATCTAGTTTATGTAATTATCGATTTCCATGCCTTCAGGTGTGCTGTTCCTCCAATCACAGTGTCTTCTCCTTCCCAGCCACCTCTCCAGAGCCCACTTACCTCTCAGAGTCTCAGTCAAGGCCTGAGTCCCTCCTAACGCGTTTCCACTACTGTGCCCCGGAGACTTCTTCCTTTGCTGAACTTCTGCTGCCCTTCCTGAATGGTTTGCACCTGGTCACACAGCATGCTCCTTTCTAGAAGTGGAAGAAGACGATGTGCTTAGGTAGATGCATTGTCTGCCTTGTAAAGGGATTAAAAGCATTTCGGACTGGCGTATTTTGAGCTCAGTATATGTTTTGCCTGATTAAAAATGACTACCGTCAGATTCCCTTCAATAAAATGCAACATAGAGAACACGTAGGTGACTCCAATGTGTATTAAAACCGTATTGGTTTTGGACGTTGTTGTTTAGAGAATGGCAGTTTGGGATTTAAAAGCCACGACGAAAATTAACATGTGGCATTGCAGGTCCCAATCCGGCCTTCACTGAGCTGACTACAGTATTCTGTGTAATCCATGTGTGGTAACCCAACGCTGCTCCAGGAACCCTGAACCTGACACCTCTCTTCCCTGCTTAATTGCTATGATGAATTTTCACACTTGTAATGTAATATTTGGCTCCGTGCCATAACAGAGACCCAGAGACCTCAAAGCGGCTCAATTCCTGAATAACTGAAGAAATTCATGAGTCACCCAAAGATTCTGATCGGCCCTTATGGGTGGCAACCGGCTGTTGGGGTTGAATGTGAGATGTCGCGGGATTCCTGATGGTATAGGTCTGGGGTGTGAATTTTTTTTGTGTGGCATAAGGGAAATATCTAATGACAGCAAATTGCTTATTTTGGACCATTCTTGAGCCTGGTTTTAACATTAGGGGGGAAAAACACACCACAGCAGCTAAGTAAAGAGCCAGATGAGGAATTTGGTTGTAGCCTGGGTCCGAGGGGATGCCTGCCGCCCACCTCGAGCCTGGAGTCCAGAACACGAGCGCTGCTGGCTGATGGGTGAGCCACACAGGATATGCTGCCCGGGGGCGCAGGTCCTCTGGAGTCAGCACTGGGGCTGGAAGCTGCAAGACCTGGGGACTGGGAAGGAAGCACAACGGAAACAGATCAGCTCCTGATTCGACTCCAGGTGACCATTGATTTCAATGGAGTTTGGGGACACTTAAACGTTTTAAGTAGCAGGGCAGGGTGTTTGGGTAAATGGGCAGCCTAGAGACATCGATACAGCTCCCCCGCTAGCGAATACCTTTTGAAATAACCAGTTCTCCTGTCCCTTCCTTCATCCCTCCCGGCCTCTCGATCTCTCTGTCTCTCTGATATGTACACATACCAGAAACCTAAAATAATTTCTGCTAAACATCTGCCAATGGACTTAGAATGCAAAGAACAAAACAAAACGAAAACCAGACACAGTACTGACACGACTCCAGAGAGAGCTGTGGCACTTCTGGAAAGTAAGAGAGGGAGGGGCGCCCGCTGTGGCTGACTGATGGCTCCTGCCACGGAAAGGTAAACGTGTTCTCACCTAGGCTCAAGCAGAAAAGAGCTCAGCTTCTCCTGAACTCTGTGAACCAGTGGCCTTAAGATCCCAACTGTTTTGTTTTATTTATTTATTTATTTAGAGACAGTGTCTCGCTCTGTCACCCAGGTTGGAGTGCAGCGAGTCAATCGTGGCTCAGTGCAGCCTCAACCTCCTGGGTCCAAGCTATCCTCCGGCCTCAGCCTCCTGAGTAGCTGGGACTATAGGCGCGTGCCACCATGCCTGGCTAATTAAAAACAAGGTTTATTTTGGTAGAGATTTCATCTTGCTATGTTGCCCAAGCTGGTTTCAAACTCCTGGGCTCAAGTGAGCCTCCTGCCTCAGCCTCCCAAGGTGCTGAGACGACAGGTACACGTTGGCTCTCAACCATGTATAAGACCCCCTTGCTTGATTCTATTATGATTGCCACATAAATCAGAGACCTGGATGGCAGGGAGGCCTTCCTCTGGGGATCTATCTGTTTCATAGAGAGATGAAGCTTCCAGCAGGGAGTCTTCTGAACCATTCTTTGTAAGGTGGCTGTACTGCTGGGTTTCACAGCAGAGCAACTACCTTCCAGATTATAGCAGAAAATAAGAAAGATGAAAACAAAGCCTCCTTTCCCCAGCCAAATCATATCACCATCATAAGAATTAAAAGCAGAACCACCTTCTGAACCATTGTGGAAGGAAAGCAAACTGGTCTATAAACACACACACACACACACACATACACACACACACATACACACACATACACAAACACACACAGACATACACAGACATACACAAACACACACAGACATACACAGACATACACATACACACACATACACACACACGCACATACAGACACACACACACACAAATGTAAAAACTGTCAAAGTAAATATAAAGCAAGATGATATAAATGAAAGAAAAACAGTTACAAATAATCTAAAATGGGAAGTAGAGGAACCTGAAATGCTGCCTTGGGCTGGGGCGTGTCGAAGCTTGTGCGGGGCACAGGGATGGGGTCGGATTCACCCGCAGGTTGTAGAGTCAGAAGCTGGGGGTCAATCCAAGAGACAAAAATTTAGGATAAAAAATGAAAACAGAAATGTAGGCAGGGGGTATGCACAAAATGCGCTTCCAGGACAGATTGGCGGAGTGCAGATGAGTCCACAGGACAGATAATGAAGTCACCTGACCAGTGCAAGCGGATTTAGTGTGAGGGTTGATATAGCATCTGGAGCGATTTTCTCAATTATGAGGTTATAGCAGGCCTTAAAAAAATATCTTTTCCTTTGCGGCACTTGGGAAGAGTTGCTGAAAGTGTCAGGCCAGCTCAAAGATGCTGTCTCTGGGAGAGACATCTGGAATGCCCAGTGTAGAGAAAATGCCTTCTAATGTCACAAAGGGTAAGCAAAGACAACTTGGGGAAAGGTGGGGCGCCTAGGGGCGTTCTTGCTGACAGAGTTGTCTATGTGCCTCCAGTTCTCTCCTTAGCTCTCTGTGGAGTATTTTCCAACCAGGGTCCGCTACTGCTGCCTCACAGAACCGTCTTACCAAAGTCAGCCCGGGATCCGTTGGCTCTCATCCAGCCCTGCCTTGCTGACTTACCGAGCCCTGGTTTTGTTGACTCTCCCTGCCGAAACGCTGGCTTCCAGGACCCCCGGGCTCTGGCTCTCCTCCTGCCCATCCGGCCTCCCCTTCTTACCTCCTTTGCTGGTTCTGTCTCCCCTGTTCAGCCCCTACATGTTGGAAGAGTTCAGGACACAGTCCTCGGACCTCTTAAACAATTAAGAAAATTATGATCTATACTCGTTTCATATTCGATCTATACTTCTATACAGAAGAAGTCATCCAGTCTCATGGCTTTAAGGTCCCTCTGTGAGCTGATGAAAAGGAAGGTGCAGGTCTGCTCTGCATTCGAGTGGCTGCTGGGAAAGCCAAGGCAGGGTTTCCCATCCTGTTTACCCGTCTCAAACCTGCATGAACCAGGCCGAATGGGTCGCGTTTCTCAGCATTGGTGCTATTCACATTTTAAGCCAGATTATTCTCTGTTGTGGAGCTTTCATTTATCATGGGATATATTATAGGAGGTGATATATTATAGAATATATTCTAGGATGTGATATGATATCATATGATATAGAATATATTATAGGATATGATATTGTATGGTAAGATATGATAGAATAGGGTGTATTATAGGATGTAATATGACATGATAGAAGGGGATGTATTATAGGATCAATATGATATAATATGACATTATAGGGTATATTATAGGATGTGGTATGGTATGATATTATAGGGTGTACCATAGGATGTGGTATATGACAGGAGAGTGTGTATTATAGGATGGAATGGGATGGGATGGGATGGGATGGGATGG
>PVKP010038048.1:0-21182 GCA_004027715.1 Plecturocebus donacophilus
ATCAGCTCAGGGTGCGGCACCCCCAACACCAGTCCTTGGCTCAGGATGGCAAGATCCGGAAAATCAGGATCGGAAGCGTACACGAGTGTTTCCGTTGCAACGGCCAGATGACATCCGCGCTGCTTTTGGGAGCAGGACAGCATTAACAAGAAGCATGATGGGCCTTAACTGCCTTCTGGCCTTTAATCACTTCTGTTCCCCTCTCCTGACTCACCTGTGTCTGAGCTCATTGGCAGGGGGTGTTGGAGCATGCGAGGAGACCCTTGTCCCTTAAAGTGACTGATCTGGAAGACACGATGAAGTTCAGAGCTGCTTACAGAGAAAATGCGGCTCTAGGACACAGCACTCAGGGTGCTCGCTGCAAGACAAGGGTCGTGGCACTCCGGCAGGGAGGCTGGAAACAGATTCCTGACATCTTTGCTCCTCGCTGAGAAACAGGGAGAGCTCAACTTTGCGGTGGGTTGGCCCAGGCTGGAGGGTTGTGGTTATACCAACCCACAGGGAAGCATTCAGGGTACCGTGCACGCTGGGATGCCTCTGGGCAGGAGAATTCCTGGTGTGTTTTGTTTGTTTTTAGAGACAAAGTCTTGCTCTGTCGCCCAGGCTGGAGTACAGTTGCACAATCTTGGCTCAGGGCAACCTTCACCTCCCAGGTTCAAGTGATTCTCCTGCCTCAGCCTCTGGAGTAGCTGGATTACAGGTGCATACCACCACACTCGGCTAGTTTTTGTATTTTTAGTCTAGATGGGGTTTCACCATGTTGACCTGGCTGGTCTCAAACTCCTGACCTCAAGTGATCCGCCTGCCCCGGCCTCCCAAAGTGCAAAGATTACAGGTGTGAGCCACCGTGCCTGGCCAACATTCCTGGTTTTTAACCACAACATTGTGTAACCCAAAAGTATCTCACGGCTCCACATGGCCCAGTTCTGCACAGTCAAATTTAAGGGAGCAGAGTCCAGAACCAAAAGTAGACAATGAATTCTTTTCACTTGATTTTCTCAAAGCACATGAGAAGGAAGCCAAAAATTCCTCTTTCTCTTTCCTGAACCTGTAGCTTTCCCAAAGCCTCTCCTTCTCTGGCCACGCCCCTGAAAGCATACACCGTCTTCCTCCGCCCTTGAACTCTGCCATCTGACCTGTTCTTCCATCTCACCCGTTCTTCCGGCTCCCAGCTCATTAAACTTCCTTTTGCTCACCCCTCAGCCCATCTGATGATTGTATAATTTCATCTGCACCCTGCCCATGATCGGAATATTCTCTACAACAACGGACTCTCAGGAACCGACCCAGGGAACAGATTTTTTCCCTTTTTTTCCTCCTGCTCCTGCCGTGTCTCAACCTTTCCATTTCTGCAGCTCAACAATGCAGGCACAGGCTGACCCTCAGAATCCTCCTTAGCGATCTGAGAGTCAGGGCAGGTGAATGGACAAAGATGAAATTCTCTTATGTGGGCAGGAGGGAGAGGCCTGAAGTTTCTCTGCTACTGCAGCATGGGCGTGTCATGGTAGCCAAAGTCCCTGCTTGAGAAGTCCTCCTCCATGTGAGGCCCCATCCCGATTGCTCAATTAGCTGCCCCCTGCCCTCAAGGAGGCCTCTCTTGTGACGAGAAAGATGAATATCTATTGCCACAGGGCTACTATCACGGGTGATTTTCTGGAAATCTGTGCAGGTCCAGTGGGGAAGAGGGAGGAGGTCGGAATGGCTTCGTGGAGGGGGTGATGTTTGAATCGGAAATAGATATTTACCAAGAAGGTGGCTGTCCTCAGAACTAAGGGGATGACAAGAGTCGGGGCTTAGGACCAGCTGAGTGCAGGGCACGAGGGAGGAGGCTGGCAGTGGCAGAGGGAAGGTGGAGGATAGAGAGGGACAAAGACGTCAAAGTAGCATTTAGGAGACAGGCAAGGAGGGGGTTGGAGGGAAGGGTGCTCCTGGCAGGGGGAAGAGCATGCGCAAAGACCCCAGAGTAGGACAGAGCCTGGTGTGCTTGGGGCGCTGGGGTTATTAAGGTGCCCGAGTCTGCCTGTGTGTCCACAGGGCCTGGGCAGCGGGCATGGGTGTGGAGGAGCAGTGCCGGCCACCTCTGACGCCAGCTGTCACGTTATCACCCTGTTTTCACCCCAGACGTAAGTGGCTTGGCCGAGACTGCAGTCAGGGGTCTGGTGGGGGCCTCTTCCCGGATCTGCCTGGGTCTTAGGCCTACAGGATCTCACGCTTCCAGGCCTCCTCCAATCCCCAAAGCACCTGGAGAGTCCCGGGCTCGAGACTGTCCGTCCCTTCCACACAGTGCACGGCCGGCGGCGTGGGCTCACCTTGCCCTGGACACACGTGAACTCAGCGACCAGGTGTGAGTGGCTCCTCGTGCAATCTTAGTCCAGGGCCACTGAACACTCATGGGTCCCACTGGGCCACTGCCACCTGCCGAGGGACTGGTCAGGCCCTTTCTCTTTGGGGGCCTCATCTGTACAGTGGGGATGGCCACGTGGAATTGTCAGGGAGGAAGCGCCCGGCAGGGGCCTGAGCAGTGAGGCCTCACACCTGGGGAGGGAATAATGGGCCTCCAGGACCCTGCTGGTCACGGGGCCTCCAATGCAGTTACCCTCACTGCAGGTCCAGGCTCAGATCCCAGTTGAACGAGACCCACTGTCTGTCTCTGTGGGGAGAAGGCAGAGTGGTCTTGGGCTGGCTGGGATAGAAAGGAGTGGAGACCAAGGACCCAGAACGTTCGTGGTAGAGCCAGCAGTGAGGGGCCACATCCCCAGAGGAGTTAGGCTGAGGACCCTGTGACCCCTCCCTGCCTGTGTGATGGGGGACGAGGACGTGAGCTGGATATCAGGCCACTCACCTTCAAGGCCAGCTGTGCTACACACTGCAGGTGGCTTTGGACTTGTGCCTGGCCTCCCAGAGTCTCGTGTCCTCTTAGACAGTGGCAATGCCAGCGCCCTAGCAAGGCTACTGCAGAAAAGGGGGACTAGCTCTGCGGGGGCCAGGAGCCCAGAGGGGCCGGTGCCACCATCCGCAGCATTCCCGTCACCTGGGGGATGAGACCCCACAGGACCCCAGGGGACGGTGGCGAGAGGGGCGGTTGCTCAGTCCCGCCGAGTCCTGGGGGACCCAGAGTGCAAGTGTAGCCACCTCCGGCACAGAGTGCATTGGATTAGTGTGAACGGTGGCAAGGTTGGCCTCCGTGGGGACAGTGGCACTGGGAGAAAAGAGTCCATTAATTCACATGTGGCTTTTGTTGTACATTTTTGAGAGCGAGAAAGAGAATGCCTCATTCATTCATATTTTAAATGAAGAACAGAAAACAGCCAATACATTTAAACTGCTCAAGAGGGCACTTGAGTTTTCTTTCACCGCCACTCAAGGCTGAGAGAAGGAAAAAAGGAATAAGAAAGGCACTGGAAAGGAAAAGAGAGGCGGGGTGTGTGGAGAGACGGGGGCTGGAACCCTCAGAGGAGGGATTTGAGGAGACTCTGGGCAGGCCCTGGGAGACCCTGTGAGATCTCAAAGAGGCCCTGCAAGGCCCTGCGAGGACCAGAGAAGACCCTGGAACCCCTAGGAGACCCCCAAGGATACCCTAGGGAGATGCTGGAAGGTGGCCCTGGGAGGCCCCGAGGAGAGCTGAGTCTGGCCCTGGCAGGCTGGTGCCTCCTAGAAGCCATCCTGCCTCGCTGGCGTTGCCTGAGGGTCCCACCCAGGGCGGGGCACAGGGCATGGTTTTTGGAAAGGAGGCTGCAAGGTAAGCCTGAAGCCGCGGCGTCTCCTCCAGCTGTGCGGCTGGGATATGGTGGGAGGTCTGACTGCTCCCAGGGCTCAACCTGGGGCTGCCAAACAGTAGTCTCCTCAGCCCGAGAGCTTCAGGAGGGGATCGCCCACGTGGGGAGGTCAGCAGGAGGCCAGACTGCCCCTCCCTCCATTCCCTCCTCATCCTCCTCCAAACTGAGCAGGCCCTTAGAAAAGATTTTATTTGAAAACCACCAAAAGAAAGCTAAAAACCCCCAAGGCTACAGTCCCCCCTCTACGTTGCCATTGATACCCTCCAACGTCAAAGGCTTCCTCTGAGACACTCCAAGCACAGCCGGGTGCACAGGCCTCCCCGGGAGCTGCAGTCTCCTCCTGGATGAAGTGGGCATCGGTGCCCAGCCTGATGAGTTTCTCTAAGAGCAGTGCCTAGGGAGACAACAGCCTGCCTTTCTGGAGAGCCTCTCTGCTCCAAGTGCTTCAAGCCAATGAATTCATTTCGACTTCAGCAAGACGCAGACACATGGGTGTTGCTATCGCCCCCATTTACCAGTTGGGAAATCGAGGCACCTAGCGGTAAAGTGACTGCCAAGATCTCATGGCTGATGTGGCAGAGCAGGGCTTTGCACCAGGCTGCCTGGCTCTAGAGCCCCTCAGCATACCCCGCTGTGCACACAGTAGGTGCTTAGCAGTGGCCCCTTTTGGAGCAAGACAAAAACTGATTGATAAAAAGGAAACCAATTTCCAGTGTAGGATGGGAGTGGGCAGGTGTACCAGCAAATTAATGTTTTATCATAAACTGGCTTTCACATTATCCCTCTTATATGTTCAATCATTCATTTTCTCGGCCGGGTGCAGTGGCTCATACCTGTAATCCCAGCACTTTGGGAGGCCAGGGCGGTTGGATCACCTGAGGTTGGGAGTTCGAGACCAGCCTGACCAATGTGGTGAAACCCCACATCTACTAAAAACACAAAAATTAGTTGGGCATGGTGGTGCACACCTATAATCCCAGCTACTCAGGAGGCTGAGGCAGGAGAATCACTTGAACCCTGGAGGCAGAGGTTGCAGCAAGCTGGGATTATGCCACTGTACTCCAGCCTGGGCAACAGAGTGAGACCCCATCCAAAAAAAAAAAAAAAAAAAAAAGGGCATGGTGGCTCATGCCTCTAATCCCAGAGCTTTGGGAGGTCAAGGCGGATGGATCACCTGAGGTTGGGAGTTTGAGACCAGCCTGATCAACATGGTAAAATCCCATCTCTACTAAAAGTACAAAAATTAGCCGGGTATGTTGGCATGCACCTGTAGTCCCAGCTACTCAGGAGGCTGAGGCAAGAGAATCGCTTAAACTCAGGAGGTGGAGGTTGCCATGAGCCGAGATTGCACCACTGCACTCCAGCCTGGGCAATGAGAGCGAGACTGTTTAAAAAAAAAAAAAAAAAAAAAGAAATCATTTCTTTTCTTAAAACATGGACTCAATTCTTTCCTTTTTCAACAATGTTGAAAGGGTTAAGTCTCTGTGGAATGACAGTGGGGACAGGTGGGGCCCCAGGTCCTCAGGCCAGCTACAGCCAGGCTCTGACATGTCCTTGGTGCATGAGGGTCTCTAGGCCCTCGTGGCTGGGGTGTGCTGGGGGCTTCTCAGGACCTCACTCCTGGCTGTTCACACACCCTGCAGAGAGAGCAGGCGGGCCCTGGCTCGATGGGCCTCTCTGCAAGTGACATCTGAGGTCATGGGGTCTCTGTTTACTGCCAGAGTCACCGCCCCAGGCCTGGGGTGACCAAGCTCTCTCTCCTTGTTCCTTCCCCTCCCTGTGCCCCCTGGGACCCTGCATTGCCCTCCTCTTACCCATCCTCCACCACATGCACAGGGTGAGCACCTCCTCCTGTGTTTTCACACACGTATCTCCCTCCATTCTCCCAGCCCTCCTGGAGGATCGGCCCAAGCAGGGATCATCTGCCCACTTCACAGATGGATACACCGAGGCTCGTGGAGGCTAAGGGATGTGTCCAAGGGCATAAAGTTACAAGACACAGGAGCTCATTTGGGAATGAAGGTCTGTCTGTCTCGTGGTCTGCACTACCTGGAAGTGGTGTGTACAGGGAGGGATCAGAACACCTTGAACAAATGCTTCCTGCACAGGATTGATTTCCTTAAATGTCCTCTCTCTGTCCAGGCTCTTGAATTCCTGGGAGACAAGGAAGTATTTAAACATAGAAAAATCACCTCTCTCCTCTGCATGATTTGAACTGGCTGGAATTAAAATACCTTCCCAGCCTAAGGGCACTGAGGCTGTGTATTCTTTATTTTGTGAATTACCACGAACTGGAGTATTTGTGACCAACCTTTAAGCCACCCTGACTCCCCTTCAAGCCGCCTGCTGTGTGCCTCACCAGAGCCTCTGTGTCCTCAGGCTCCACAGCCATGAATTATTAAAGAGCAGGACAAGTATAATTCACGTAATAAGATCAGAGGTTCCCAGTGACTACTTAATTTCGATCTGGTGCCGGAGGAGCTTGAAGGAATTCTCAGGGAACAACTCGAGCGCCGGGGAATTGCCTTGGATGGGGTCCTAGGGCTGTGGCTCCTCTGCAGTGTCCAGGCCCAGGGAGGGAGGGCAGTGCTACATGCAGTGAACTCCAAGTTTCTCTTCAAAGATTCAGCATGTCAGTGTGTTTGGTTCCTAGTCTTCTATTTTAAAGTTTAACTTCCTTGTAGTTTCAGTAAACAACTCTTTCCACCAGTTCTAATCAGCGGTTCACATCTGTTCCCCCCGCCACACATTTTCTGCTCCATCCTGATTCATCCCAATCACCCGCTTTGGTCACCTGCTTTGACCTAGGTCACCACTGGCTACCTGCTCCAACCTGTCCCATAACCGTCCTTCCTGCCAAACTATCCACTCTGCCACTCCGGCTCGTACTCCTGCTCCCCTTAAAACAGCCAATCAGAATTAGCTTAGACTGTGCAGTCCAACCCTAGCCAATAGGGGAACAACCACAGCAGTAGGGGCTACCTGCATCAGGGATAAGAACCCCTTCCCCTCCCTCATCCAGGTGTGTGCTCGCCATTGCTCCATCTGTGAGACGCACCCTTCTCTAGAGGTAAATTGCCTTGCTGAGAAAATTTATATTTGCCACTTCTTTTGCAGCACCTAAAACTTACATTTAACAGCAGCTTGCTCAGCAAGTGGGAACAGAGCTAGCCAGGCTAAATAACAAACGGCAAAGACTTTCTCCAGGTCTTCGTCCAGGCAGTGCCCCCTTCCGGGATGCCCTCCGTCCATTCCTCTGCCTGCTAAAATCCCATCCAGCCTGTGGCGCTCCTTTATGGGACCACCTCCCCTGCAAAGACTTTTCTGTCCCCTCAGTCACACAAGTGCCCCTGGCCTCATCTCCACTCCTCTTCCTCAGCCCCCAAAGCTGGGAGGAATGCTGTTACCCAAGTACTGACATCCCCTCTTGACTCTGAACTTGGGCTTGCCTCGCTGAGATCTGCACCCTCAGGGCCTGGTGTGGCTCTGTACTTAACACACCTCCACTCTCCTGTCCAGGGAGAACAGGCAGGGGCCCTGTCCTCAGGAGGGACAGCCTGGGCAGGGACAGATGTGTGACTAAACCAGAGAGATGGTGGAGGGCACGTGGATAAAGACGTGTTCACCCATCCCCATTCCCAACTGTGGGAAGTAGAAAAGTTCCTTTTTAAAGTTTCCTTTCTTGTTAAAGACTAAGTGTGCTAATAACTTTGTGAAGCTCCATCCTATGTAGCTGTTAGACACGCCATACTTACAGGCACGTAGTACATTCTATGTCCTTGTACTTTAACCAAGATACCTGTGCTAGACATGCTCACAGGCCTGATTGGCTAACAACTTAAAACTTTTTTATCTGTTTAAAAAAGTTTAAGTTGTTAGTCAATCAGGTTTAGTTTAGATTGTGAGGTTTAGCTCCAGCCAACGGAGATCAGACAGCAGTAAGGATAACCCCAAATGCGTAAGGAATAAATGTGTGTGTTTTCCTTTATTCATTGCACTCTCGTGGCAAAATGGCTAGCGGGAGTACCCTTCCTGCAGTCCAGGAAGTAGAAATGGCATTGCTGAAAGATCCTTTGTCTCAGAGCTAATTTTTTTTTTTTGAGCATCTATCTCCAACACCACTCCCTCCCTCCACCACGTCACCTCACAGTGCCCTCCAGGAGAGTTCAGGGGTGGGGGTCTGCACTCTTATCTTGCTGACTCAGTGCCTGGCCTTGTGGTCTGCTTTGGCAGTTGGAACAGCAGCAGAAACACATGGGCAGATGCCCACGAACTTACGTGGTATGGTTTGACCCCTCGCTCTCTGGCCACCATGAAGAGAAGAACAGTCCCCAGCGTGAGGCAGGTGGAGCTGTTCCGAAACCGACTCACAGCCTGGAGCCAAGTGCAGCTGAGCTCAGTGGAGCCCAGCCACCCCCAACCAAGACAGCCAATGCCAGCCGGACAACAGGCCCAAGTGAGAAAAACACACATCTGTCACTGTGAGCCACTGAGCCTTGGGGACTGTTTGTTACAGCACACTGTTATAGCCACAGCAGATCCATGCAGTGGAGATGTGTGTGGGGCAGGAGCAGGGAGTACTGCAAACCATATGGGCAGAATAATCTGAATGAGGTGTCTGGGTGGTACAATCCACCAGCACATCCACGAGGCAGAGCTTACCCTCTGCACCCACAGCCAGGGTAGGTGGGCTGGCAGTGCATGGCACCGAACTCAGAGGCAGGGGGCTGGCGGCATCCAGAGGAGCGCTCGGGGGCGGCACACACAGCAGAGGCTAGGTGCTAAAGGTTAGGCAGGTCGTTGGAGGCGCCAGCAGACACCATGGGATTTTACTCGTTTTTACTAAGATATATAACGCTGCATCATTTTGCCAATTGGTGTATTTTTACAGAGTGCTGTTCCCTTCCACGGCGCTGACTGGTTCAATGTGTAAGACAGTGTTTGCAAGCATCGTGCACCGAGCCTGGCACTCCTACAAGTGCTGGATAAACGGGTCGCTGTTGTGACTGTAGGACCGCGCCTCGGTTTTCAGGCCTTTGTTGCAACACCTGTGGGACGCTGTCCTGGGTCCTGGCGCCCCAGTTATGGAGGTAGGAAAATGGCCACCACCATCTCTGTCTCTCCCAGCCTGCCTGGGCAGCCGCAGAGGCTGCACCCGGCCAGATGGGGCTCTCCTTCCAGCCTCGTGGGCCTGTGGGCAGCTCCTGGGAAGAGGCCCACCTCAGAGGGGTCTGGGGGAGAGGCTGGGTGTGCACACGCATTCATAAGTAGGAAGTCAATTCGCCAAAACAGAGCAGATGCTCCCAAGACCAGGACCGGCGCCTGATGGTGGCGGTTATGGCGATTTACAGCCATGCCGGCCTCAGCTCTGCCCTCAGCAGGCTCTCCCCATTGTATGGAGGTAATCAAGTGCCATGGACCAAAATCCATCCACCTGCGGTGTCGGCCAGGACTGCGTGGGGCAGAGGTGGCCCGAGGGGTGGGGGTGTGGAGGCTGCTTCTGTGGGCATCGTGGCCACTGTCCCTGGCAGGCGGGCCTGGGATTAGTTGGAGCTAGGGTGGTGGTGCCCACATAAGAACACTTGCAGGTCACCTGGCGTGCATGTTTCTGTGTGCACACACATGTATGGATTCAACAAGCACTGCTGCACACCTACTGTGTGCCAGGTCCTATGCTGGGAAGTATTGGCCCTTGAGGTGCACAGACTAATCAGAAGAAGCCATTATCATGATGTAAACAGCGTTCCCCTCCCCCGAGCACCGCCACATCCCTTATCCCCATCCTGCTTCCCATGTGTGATCTGTCCATCCTCCCACAACCCAGTGAGGAAGGAAGCATCCCGCCCTTGTGTCCACCGGCAGACTGAGGTTAGAGAAGCCCAGGGTTCTGCCAAGATTCACACGGCGGGGGAGCATGCAGCAGGAGCCCGGATGGGAATGTCAGCCCCAACGATAGCAGTGACTCAATTTCTGGTCCTAGTGACACAGGCCACATGTAAGGATCAGAAGTTAACCAAAGCTGGGGGTGGGGTGGGCTTCCTGCGGCAAGTTCATGAGGGGGCCCCTGAGCAGGGTTCCTTGAAGACACAGGAAAGAGAAGGTTGAGGAAACCTGCTCCTGGGATGTGACCGGGGTGGACGGCGAGGGGGACGGGGTGGACGGCAAGGGCACGGGGGGGACGGCGAGGGGCACGGGGGGGACACCTGGCCCGGGGTGGCCTCAGGGTCCTGGCAGCATCTGCAGGAAGTATGCGCTCAGTTCCAGACCCAGCACTGGCCTCCGGGTGTTTCCTGACCCAGCACGATGCAGAGCAGCCCGGACAAAGCCCGGCCCCACCGAGCCCAGTAGCCCCTCACACCTGTGCTCAGCCAAGCCAGCCCGCCGCAGGAGCTGGCCATGGCAGATGCCAGCTCACCCTCAGGCCGAGAAAACTCCATCACGCTAATCCCACTCCCCCAGTGATTCCTGTGCTGTGTACCGTGGAAAGGCTGGCCCCAAATCCCCTCTGGCCTCCCCCCAGCACCTGCCTTCCTCTGCGAACTGGACAGGTGAAGGCCGCCAGCAGGGCCCCCACGGAGGCCGTCTCTCTGCCATCCTGGCTCCAACGGTGAATACTCCTGTAGGTGAACACCCTTTCCTGGGATCTGGCACAGAAAACAGTTTAGGCAGAAAGCCAGGCCTGACAGTCGCTCCCAGCACAGGGACAAAAGCACTGAGCTCTTGAGAGGAGCTCCCTTGTTCTACCTCGGGTCCATCGGGCCCGGCTTGACTCCCAAAGCCGCGCTCACCAAAACGAGTTTCTTTGTGTAAGCCTGGAAGCGAGACACAGAACTGGAGAACTGGAGACCCGCCCCGGGGCCGTCTCCTTGGATTCCTCCCCATCTTCCAAAGAGAATCCCCCCTAGCCAGTGCTCCGAGAAGGCCTGCTGCCCACCCTCCACCGGGACAGAAGCCCGGTGCCTTCTGGCCTTGCCCTACCCAGACCCCGGAGCGGGAAGGGGAGGCCTTTCTCCTCCCGAAGGCACCGGCTCCTTGCAACCCAGCACAGCAGAACTTCTCCACCTGGTTGCTGCAAACATTACCCTGGGGCCGGCATCTCATTAAGCCAACAGGACTCAGATGTTTTGACGCAGGAAGAGAGTACTCCAAAATGAACAGGGCAGGCTGTTCCCCACCAGGCTGGGGGCACGGAGAGGGAGCCAGAGAGCGAGGAGAGCGCAGTGGCCATGCCAGGATCCCCAGAGCTGAGGGAAGATGCCAGAAACCAAGGGACCTGTGGCTCCTGCCTCCCCCCACAGCCTCCTTCCCACCCCCAGCGCTGCTGCTCGCATCCCCTTCTCCAAGAGAGCAGGCCCTTCAGGGGCACAAGGCTGCATCGCTTACCTGGGCTTGCTGCTGCCCAGCACGCGGAGGGCAAGGCTGGCACCGGGAGAAGGGGCTCCAGGCTTCCTAGAGGCCTGCTGTCTTTTTTCTGGGGAGCAGCCCCCAGCCCGCTCTGCAGCTCGCCCAGCTCAGGGCGTATATGTGCATGTGCCTGTGGAGGTGGGGTGCCCTCGGGAGTGGGGGGGGTCAAATATTCTTGGCTGCCACCTGCCTCCAGCCCATCCCAGGGCCAGCTGCCTGAGAGGGGGCCCCTCTGGTTGCACCGCAGCCATCCGCGGGAGTGGCAGGCGGCAGCTCTGGCTGGCCAGGCTCCTGCCGGCACCCAGGCTTAGGCGAGTGGTTTATTTTTAGAGCCCGGCCCTTCCCCAGATGCCAGGATCCCAGCTGAGATTTCCAGCGTTCAAACTCGCCCATGTGTGCCCTGAGTTATTGCTCACTGTGACTGTTCTGGAAGAGGAGGAATGAGGCGCTAAAGGACGTGGTCCTCAGCGTTCTCCCCTGAGAAGCACAGGGCTGGGCCAGGGGGTCTCCCAGGCCCTCCTGCCGTGGACAGTGCCTGACCCAGGAGCCAGGCCTGCGAGTCAGCTTGGGCAAGGTGCTTCCTCTCCCTAGGCTGCCTCAGTTTCCTTATCTGGGAGATGAAAGAAGACAGAGGGCCCGCCTGTCCAGAGCAGGGCTGGGATCAGAGAATGGACCGGAAGGAAGAATGGCCGCCACCGTCCACTCTGTGCTTCTCCCCAGCTGGGCTGAGGCTTCATGAAGGCACCGCTATCACCCCAGGGGCTACTCCACAGGAGGTGCACACAGTAAGTGCTCGAGAACTGTTTAGTACGTAAGGCAGCAGACACCCATCCCTGCACACATGCTCGCTTCAGGCTCCTACTAACCTGCGAGGGCCTTGGCATAGAGGCAGGGCAGTGGCCTGCGCTCTCCTCGCTGTGCGGCTCCCGCTCCGTGCGCCCCGCCTGCTGGGGCACAGCCTGCCCTTTTCACTCTGGAGTACTGTCTTCCTCCGTCGAAACCTCAGACTCCTGTGGGCTTAATGAGATGTTGGCCCCAGCGTAACGGGTTTACAGGAACCAGGTGGGGAAGTTTTGCTGCTCTGGGCTGCGAGGAGTCAGTGCCTTTGGGAGGAGAAAGGCCATTTGGCAGACGGGACCACGGTCTGGAAGGGTGAGGGGGCCTTTCCAGGGCCCCCAATAAAAGGCGGTAGCACCAGGGTTCCCATGGGTCGCTCTGCTTCCAAAACTCATCCCCTTACCACCCCCTCATCCAGCCTCGTGGTCAAATGAGTGTCCCTGGAACGCTGCCATCTTCTGAACGTGACGTACAGCTCAGGGCTCCCTGCCCCCGTGGCTGCTGCAATCTCTGCTCCTGGCTCCCGCTGCCAGCCCCCGTGGGCCAAGCCCTCTGTGAGGGCACCCGCCTTCCCGAGGAAGCGCTCCTACCTGGCTCTGGCTGTTTCTCCTGGGCACGTCCCCGGCGCCTGCGGGCGGGGCAGGCAGGTGCATCTCCTGACCCTGCCGAGCCTCCTCTCGCCTCTCCAACCAACAGCGATTCCTCTCGTGGGGCGGGCGAAGGCAGCAGACTCCAAGGCGCCGGTGTTTGCTCACCTGCTTTGACTCAGCTCACGGAAAGACGTCTGCTCCCCTTTGTGTGTTTGCTCGGTGTGCTGGAGCTAACGGAGCAGCCCAGCCCTGGCGGGCTCTGGCTTCAGTGCGGAAAGAGCCCGGGCCTGGGTGTAGCTACTGGACTCTCGGGCCTCCCCACCGCCCCCTCGGCCAGCTCCCCACCGTGCCTGGGAGGCCACCTTCCTCCCTTCCTTCCACCACTCCGCCTGGCAAGATGCCTCAGGGCCTCCCAAGCCCAGACCTGCCTATTCTGAGCTCTGGACACTGGCCAGCCCGTCTCTCTCGGGGACCCAGCAGGGCTGGGGACTGGGAACAGCCCCCTTGCTCCTCTCCTGGGGAATAGGAGGCCGGCTGCCCTGGTTCTGGGACAGCAGGGATAAAGCTCAGAGGTCTCTCCCCGAAAGGAGGCAGATGTGAACCTCCCCAGGGCCTCCCCAGCCTCCGGGGCTACTTGGAAGCCGGGCAGCGTTGGTTCTCACTCCTCACCCAGAACAGCCAGTGGTCTCGGCAGGGACCTGCCCTGCAGGAAGAGCTGGTGAGGAGTGCAAGCGTGGCCCTTCAGAGCACCCAGCACCACCACCTGACGCCCTGTCCAAGCAGGCCACCCCTCCTGGGTTGTCTCCTACAGACTGATTCCGGAGCTCTTGTCCAGGAGAACTGACATGCTCCCGTGTCCCCAACTTGCTTGCCCTGGTCTCCCCCGCCGGGGTGGACATCCCCGAGCAGGACCGCTGCTTACTCCGGGCTCCCAGCACCCTCGGTTCCTGCTTCCTGGTCACAGGAATGAAAGAGTTAAGCGAATCGTGGCTGTCATACCATACCGTACCGTGCAGACATCACAAACTGATTTCTGAGGAATATTTAATATCAGGGGAAATGTTACAACCTGACACCAAATGAATACAGTACATTACAAACTGTCCACGTAGGTTGGTCTCAGTGTTAAGATCCATGTTAGGCCGGGCACAGTGGCTCACGCCTGTAATTTCACCACTTTGGGAGGCTGAGGTCGATGGATCACTTGAGGTCAGGAGTTCGAGACCAGCCTGACCAACATGGTGAAACCCTGTCTCTACTAAAAATACAAAAATTAGCTGGGTGTGGTGGCAGGTGCCTGTAATCCCAGCTACTTGGGAGGCGGAGGTAAGAGAATTGCTTGAACCTGGGAAGGGACAGTGAGACTCTGTCTCAAAAAAAAAAAAGAAAAGAAAAAGAAAAAAAGGCCAGGTATGGTGACTCACGCCTGTAATCCCAGCACTTTGGGGGGCTGAGTCAGTCAGATCACCTGAGGTCAGGAGTTCGAGATCTTCCTCGCCAACAAATGGAAAATCCCGTCTCTACTAAAAATACAAAAATTAGCCAGGCGTGGTTGTGGGCGCCTGAAATCCCAGCTACTTGGGAGGCTGAGGCAGGACAATCGCTTGAACCCGGGAGGCAGAGGTTGCGGTGAGCTGAGATCGCACCATTGCACTCCAGCCTGGGTGACGGAGTCAGACTCCATCTCAAAAAAAAGAAAAAAAAAAAAAAAGGTGATGGTCTTACATGTAACATCAGGCCAACTTTTGAGTCTAAGTAGTTTGCAGCCAGAATAAGATCAAAAAGCATTTCTTTGGTCAATTTTCAGGAATTCCTGGTCCCAGCAGAAATGGTCCGTTCACTTTTCTTGGTTCTCATCACTCTCAGGAGGAGGGTATACCTTGTGGCAGGTACACCCAAGTGACGTTTTAAAATATTGCTGCGTTCACATTTAGGAGAGGAACTGAACCATCACCTCCCTCCTCATTTCTTCCCAAATCTTCCAAAGTGGTTTTTTTTTTTTTTTTGAGATGGAGTCTCCCTCAGTCACCCAGGCTGGAGTGCAGTAGTGTGATCTAGGCTCACTGTAACCTCCATCTCCGGAGTTCAAGTGATTCTCCTGCCCCAGCCTCCCGAGTAGCCGAAGTTGCAGGCACCTGCCACCACACCCAGCTAATTTTTTGTATTTTTAGTAGAGACAGGTTTCACCATGTTGGCCAGGCTGGTGTCCAACTCCTGACCTCAGGTGATCCACCCACCTCAGCCTCCCAAAGGGCTGGGATTACAGGCATGAGCGACCTCGCCCAGCCTACAGTGTGATCTGGATAGTCACAGATTGCTTGACAATTTCCACATCAACTTCAAGTATCTCTCCGGCAGAACTCTGCAGCTTTCCCGAAGGCACAGTGTTCGGTCTCAAGGTGATGGCAGAAGCTGGCAGAGTCGGGCATCGTCAATACAAGAAGAACGAGGCCACTCTCCATGTGTGCTCATGTCTTTCCTCTTCTACTTATTTTGGATTTAGTTTGCACTTCTTTTTTCTAGCTTCTTGTGGTGGAAATTTTGATGACCAATTTTAAACCTGTTTTCTTTTTAAATATAGGCATGTACGATAGAAATTTTATTCTAAGGACTGCAGCATCCCACACATTTTGATAGGTGGTAGTTTTTTATTCAGTTAGAAATATATTTTAGTTTCCTTGATGACTCCTTCTTTGACTCTTATTTAGAAGTGTATGTATCAATTCCCAAATACATGGTGCCTTTCTAGATGCCATTTTTGTTATTGATTTCTAATTTAATTCTATTATGGTCAGAAAGCTAACTCATTATCATTTCAGCCCTTTGGAATGTATTGAGGTTTTGTTTTATGGCTGGGGATATGGCCCATTATGGTGAATGTTCCAAGTGCACTTAAAATTTGTGTTCTTTGCAGTTGTCAGATGGGGGTTATATAAATATCAATTAAATCCAGTTGTTTGAATGTACTGTTCAAATATCTATAATCTTATTGATATTCTGTTTATTGTACTATCAATTACTGACCGGAGTATTAGAATTTCCATCTACGTGGGTTTATCTATTTCTCCCCTTACTTTTATCCATTTCTGCTTAGTGTATTTTGATGCTCTGGTATTAAATGCATACATATTTAGGCATATTTACTAATTAAATGAACTCTTTTATCATTATGAAGTCCCTTTCTTTATCTCTGGCAATGCTTTTAGCTTTAAAGCCTACTTAGTTCTTAATATAGCCACACTAGATCTTATAAAAAATATTGTTTGCATGTTTTATCTTTTCCTGGCCTTTACTTTCAACCTTTTGATTTAAAATGAATCCCTTGTCAACAGTATATAATTGGGTCATGTTTTTTTATCCAGTCCAACAATCTCTGCTGTTTAATGGAGGCATTTGGTCCATGTATATTTCATGTAATTATTAATGTGATTGAGTTTAAGTCTACCACCTTGTTATTTGTTTTTTATTTGTTTTCTGCTTTCTGTTCCTCCCTTGCTCCTTTTTGCCAACTTTTAGGTTAGATTTTTTTAGTGTTCATTTTATTTCTGCTATTGGCTTCTTAGCAATTCCTGTACTGATTTTACTTTTAAGTGTTTTTTTTCTGGGGGTAACAATATGCATCCTTAACTTATCAAAGTATGTTTTGAGCCCCTCTTCATCCTTCACACCTGAACTCACAAATTCTACTTCCTCTTTTCACCTTATACTTCTCATTTCACAAATACAATGGTATAACATCACTTACCTGACCCTGAGCAATTGTTTTCATATCATTTATTTTTACATGTAAGACCTACCTTATAATTTTGATCATATAGTGATATGGTTTGGCTGTGTCCCTACCCAAATCTCATCTTGAATTTAGCCCCCATAATTCCCATGTGTTGGGGAGGGACCTGGTGAGAGAGCATTGAATCATGAGGGTGGGTTCCCCCATACCGTTCTCATGGTAGTGAGTAAGTCTCACGAGAGCTGATGGCTTCATAAGGGGAAATTCTTTCACTTGGTTCTCATTCTCTCTTGTCTGTCGCCATGTAAGACGCGCCTTCCCACCATGATTGTGAGGCCTCCCCAGTCGCGTGAAACTGTAAGTCCCTTAATCCTCTTTTCCTTTACAAATTGCCCAGTCTTGGGTATATCTTTATCAGCAGCATAAAAACGGACTAAAACATATAGTAAGATATCTTTTAAGTAAAGATGAGAAAGAAGAGGTAGCCCCTTATATTTGCCCATTTATTTGCCATTTCTGGTACTCTTCATTCATTTCTCTAAGTTTTGACCCAAAAGACATCCTGCAGCATTTTTTAAATTGTGGTTTTGCTGGAATTCTCTTCACTTCTGTTTTATTTAAAGATTTCTTTATTTAACTCTCATTTTTGAAGAATACTTTTACTGATTATAGAATCCTAGATTGACAGATTTTTTTTTCCTTCAAAACTTTAAAGATATCGTCCCTCTCTTTTTGTCTTCCATTGTTTCTGCTTAAGAAGTCCATCATGGCCAGGCGCGGTGGCTCACACCTGTAATCGCAGCACTTTGGGAGGCCGAGGTGGATAGATCACCTGAGGTCAAGGGTTCGAGACCAGCCTGGCCAACTTGATGAAACCCCATCTCTACTGAAAATACAAAAATTAGCTGGGCATGGTGGTAGGAGCCTGTAATCCCAGCTACTTGGGAGGCTGAGGCAGGAGAACCACTTGAACCCGGGAGGTGGAGGTTGCAGGGAGCTGAGATTGTGCCACTACGCTCCAGCCTGGGCAACAGAGTGAGATTCCTTCTCAAAAAAAAAAAAAAGTCCATCATGAATATTCTTGTTGTGTTTTCCTGTATGCGATGTGACCTATTTTCTGGCTAGTTCTAAAATTTTATCTTTATATGTTTTTTTTAGAAGCTTGAATATGATCTGATAAAGCCTGTTTTTTTTTTATTGTTGTTGTTCTATGCATTCTACTTGATTTTACAGTTTCGTGTTTTTCATCAATGTTGACAAATTTTCAGCCATTACTTCTTAAAACATTTCTCTTCCCCAATCTAAGTCTTCATGACTCTCATGACTAATTTGTCAGACTGTTTGGTATTGTCCTATAAGTCTCTGTTAATTTTTAAAAATAAATTTTAGACAGTTTTAGATTTACAGAATTATTCCAAAGAGAGTACAGAGAGTTCCCACAGATCTCATATCCACTTTCCCCTATTATTAATATATTAGTATGGTACATTTGTCATAATTAATGAACACTGATACATTATTAGTAACTAAAGTTCAAACTTCATTCAGATTTCCTGAAGCTATTTTTCTCCTCCATGATGGCATCCAGGACACCACGTTATAATTAGCAGCTGCATCTCTTGAGGCTTGTCTTGGTCCTGATGGTTGTGATAAACTTACTCTGTATTTGATGACTTGGTTTTTTCCGTTTGGAGATAGAATCTTACTCTGTCGCCCAGACTGGAGTCCAGTGGCTTGATCTCGGCTCACTGCAACCTCCGCCTCCTGGGTTCAAGCGATTCTCCTGCCTCAGCCTCCCAAGTAGGTAGGATACAGGCATGCACCACCACGTTCAGCTAATTTTCTTGCATTTTTAGTAGAGACTGGGTTTCACCATGTTGGCCAGGCTGGTCTCAAACTCCTGACCTCAGGTGATCCGCCCACCTCGGCCTCCCAAAGTGCTGGGATGACAGATGTGAGCCACCGTGCCTGGCCACTTGCTGGTTTTAAGGGTCACTGCTCAGGTCTTAAGAGTATTCTTTTATTGGGATTTTCAAAAGCATTTTTCTCAGGATTAGAGTGGGGTTTGGGTTTGGGGTTTTGGGGAGGAAGACTGCAAAGGTGAAATGCCATTCTCACTACATCCTATCGGAGGCATCCTCCCAACATGGCATGTCACTGTTGATGCTGAGCACGATCCTCTGACCAAGGTGGTGATGGTCACACTTCTCACTGTAAACTTACTCTTTCCCCTGTCTCGATACTATGCCCTGGAAGAAGGCTGCTATGTGCCCCTGCGCTTAAAGAATAGGGAGTTACGCCCCACCTCCTTAAGTATGGAGTATCTACATAAAGTCTTTGAAAACCTTCTGCATGGGAGGCTTAAGTTTTCTCTCCGTTTCTTTACTTATTCAATCATTTATTAATATTAGGTATTACCACTTTTACACTTGTCGTCATGTTGGCCAGGATAGTCTCAATCTCCTGCCTCAGCCTCCCAAAGTGCTGGGATTACAGGCTCGAGCCACCGCGTCTGGCCTATATTTATTTTATACTTGCTTATAATCACATAGCCAATGCTGCTTCCTGGTGCCCAAATTATTCCATCGTTGCCAGCTCTTCCAGGGGGCTCCTGTGTCTCTTTAACATTTTATTTTCTGGCACTAGGAGTTGCTCTGGGCTTATCTTGTGTATTTCCTACCCCAGTCCTAGAGTCAGCATTTCTCCAAGAAGTCTTAGTTTCTTTATTTGAGAATGGTATTAGGAACTCAGACGTAGGTATTTAGCGTGCTCATTTCTACTAGGGAATCATCACCTCCAGGCCCTCTCAGCTGACAGGGGTTGGTGATGAATTTTTCAATACAACACCTTTCTCTGAAAAGAATTCAGAGCAACAGGTGTTCACATTCCTTGCTGATGGGAATGCAAAATGGCACAGCCACTTGGAAAAACAGTTTGGCAGTTTCTTACAAAGCCAAATGCTAGTGTGCTATACCATCCAGCAATTACCCTCCTGGGTACACTCAAGGGATTTGAAAACTTGTGCCAATGCAAAAACCTGCGTGCAATGATGTATAGCAGCATCCTTGATAATTGTCAAAAACATGAAATAGTAGGTGCATGGCTAAACCCTGGCACATCCTTACAACGGAATATTATTCAGCAATAGAAATAAGTAAGTTCCTTGGTAGGTACTTGGTCACCATCTCCTTCATGGAGAGTCATTTTCCTTGAAAGAGTGGCCGGGTGCAGTGGCTCACACCTGTAATCCCAGCACTTTGGGAGGCCAAGGCAGGCAGATCACAAGGTCAGGAGTTCGAGACCAGCCTGGCCGATATGGTGAATCCCCTAAATCTCTACTAAAAATACAAAAATTAGCCGGGCATGGTGGCACGTGCCTGTCGTCCCAGCTACTCAGGAGGCTGAGGCAGGAGAATCGTATGAACCTGGGGGGTGGAGGATGTAGTGAGCCAAGATAGCGCCACTTTACTCCAGCCTGGGCAAAAGAGTGAGACTCCGTCTCAGAAAAGAAAAGAAAAGAAAAAGAGCAGGTGGGGCTCCCTCCTGCACCCCTCGGCTACCTGTTGTGCAGACACCTTCCCTCAGCCTCCCCCTCCCTTTACATTATTGCTTTCTGTCCCTCCAGATGGAGCTAAACAACACTCTTTCCTGATTGGGCTGTGTCTGTCTGAGGCTTACTCATGCTCCCACCATTGGCCCAGGATGGAGGAAACATGGCAAGAGGCTCAGCAGTTGGGCCTGAAGCCCGGGAAGATGGAGAGCAGGAAGCAGGGGCCAGGGAGCGGTGTGGGCAACCGATGGGAGCCAGGCTGTGAGGCTGAAGCCAAGGCAGGCATTATGTTCTCCTCCCCGAGGGTTCCAGGAGCCCCAGGCCACCAGAAGCCCTGGGACAACCTTGCTGCAGCCTCGAGGAGGGCCCCGTGGTGACAAGAGAGTCCGGGCATGGGCAGGGAGCAGGCAGGGCTGGCACCAGTGGGCAGTGGGCAGCCCCTCGTGCATCCAGCACCCATTCGAATTTGTTGACCCTGGCTGCATGGAGAAATCACTGGGGAGCCTTAAAAAATGTGGGTACTGGAGAGAGATCCAAGATGGCCGATTAGCAGCAGCTCAGGAATGTAGCTCCCAGTGAAAGCGCAGAGAACGAGTGGACGCCACACTTTCTGACGAATTTTTGTTGCCCCCAGACTGGGAGATTCCCGGCAGAGGAGCCACACGGGTCGCCAGCGCGACTCTTTTCGCCGGCGCAGCGCTTCTCGGTGTGGAGTGTACAGGACTGGGTGCCCTTTTAGTCGGGCTCTGCTGGTCCCATCCCCACAAGGAGAACAGCAATTGGAAGCGCTGAGGACCAAGAACAAGCACAGCTGAACCCGGGAAGCCCCAGCTCTGTGGGGAAGGAGTGCCCCCCGAAGGAAAACTAAGAAACAGAAAAAACTTCATCACCAACAAGCCCGACGTCCACTCAGAGACCCAAACTGAAAGGCGGCAATTACAAAGACGACAGGTGGATACATCCACAAAGATGGGAAGAAACCAGTGCAAAAAGGCTGAGAACACCCGAAATCAGAATGCCTCTCCTCCTAAGGGGATCGCAGCTCCTCATCAGCAAGAGAACAAGGCTTGACGGAGGATGAGTGTGATGAACTCACAGAATCAGGATTCAGAAGGTGGATAATAAGAAACTTCTGTGAGCTAAAAGAACATGTTCTAACCCAATGCAAAGAAACTAAGAACCTTGAAAGAAGATTTAACGAAATGTTAACGAGAATGGACAACTTAGAGAAGAATATAAGTGAATTGATGGAGCTGAAAAACACAACACGAGAACTTCGCGAAGCATGCACAAGT
>PVKP010038049.1:0-21185 GCA_004027715.1 Plecturocebus donacophilus
TTTGTAGTTTTAGTAGAGATGGAGTTTTAACCATGTTGGCCAGGCTGGTCTCAAACTCCTGACCTCAATTGATCTGCCCACCTCGGCCTCTCAAAATGCTGGAGCCCTAATGCCCAGCCCTATAGTTCCTGGTATTTTTGATACAGCAGCCTGAATGGACTTAAGGCAGTACCTCATGTATACTTTCCCAAACCTTCTGGGCCATGTTCATAGGCTGAGCGAGCACCCAATGCATATCCCAAAGAAACAAGGTGGGGCAGGAAAAGCCACAATTAAAATAATAGCCTGCCCAAAGTTAAACTGCCACCTCCACTCTTTCAGCTTTTAAATGACAGGGTTGCTGCAGGGAATAGTTCCAGTTATGTTTCAGAAATCACAGGGTTTTATTCTTGGCTTCAGCAAGAATGCTGCTGGTATTTCTCTAGCAGGCTCCAGGAAGTTTTCCACTTACATGGAACCCTCTCCTAAGCAATTTAAGTGAACAAGTAGGGGCAGAACAGTGCAGTACACTGCTGTGTGCCTAAAGAGAGTGGCATATGTGGCTGTGGGTTTGTGCATACACAGGATGCCCCTGAAAGGTAACACAGGATGCCCCTGAAAGGTAATACAAGAAACTAACACTGTTGAATGACTTCAAGGAGGCTATCTGGGTGACTGGGCACTGGAGTAGGGAACTGAAGCTGTTCCATTGTTTTATAACTCTTGATTTATATTTTTTTCTTTTTTTTTGAGATGCAGTCTGGTGCTGTCACCCAGGCTAGAGTGCAGTAGCACAATCTGAGCTCACTGCAACCTCTGCCACCTGGGTCAAGCAATTCTCCCACCTCATTCTCCCGAGTAGCTGGGACTACAGGTGTGCACCACCACACCCGGCTAATTTTTGTATTTTCAGTAGAGACGGGATTTCACCATGTTGGCCAAACTGATCTTGAACTCCTGACCTCAAGCAATCTATCCACCTCGGCCTCCCAAAGTGTTGGGATTGCAGGTGGGAGCCACCACACCCAGCCAACTCTTGATTTTTAAACCATATGATGTTTTAAAGTTAGTAAATATCTCAAACACACACAGAGTGCCTGACTTTCGTGTCCCAGGGAACTTTCCCAGCCTCTGACCCTCCTAATGCCTTGAAGGGTACAGCGCTGCCCATACCACCTCAGCCTGTGGAAATCCTCCTCATTTTTCACAACTGGTTGAAATGCCATGTTTTTCATTAAGCCTTCTCTGAACACCACTGCAAGGTCCTCTCCCTCCTCTGAACTCTCAAGCCACTTTGGGGGCAATTATTTTAAAGTCCTGACCACTTTCTATGACATAACTTAATTATTTGCATATCTGTCACGTCTCCCCTGCTCAGTCATTCATCTGGTCTTGTGTAGTAGACTGCTACTCTATGCCAAAATGAGCCCAGTGACGCAAACACCACAAATTCCCAGTGGCATCTTCCAGTCCCATTTCAGATGATTCTCTCACATGCAAGCCAACATCTGCCATGTAACTGTCTCCCAGTAGCCACTATCCTGGTCAGGGGTCCACCATATCCTGGGTCAGTGACCTAGGAGTACAGGAATCCCATAGTCGGACAGACCAGTGCACTAATGGTCAAAGGCCATTTCCTATCATTTGCACATATAACAAAATCAAGCCACAGAAACAGTTCGAGTCAGCCAGATTTAGGGATGTGCCTTACTCTGTTCAGGCTACTATAACAAAATACCTTAGACTGAGTGGCTTATAAGCAACAGAGACTTATTGCTCACAGTTCTCAAGGATGCAAAGTCCAAGGTCAAGGCACCAGCAAATGTGGTATCTGATGAGGGCCAACTTCCTGGTTCATAGACAGCTGTCTCCTCACCACATCCTCACATGGCAGAAGGGGGAAGACAGCTGCATGGGATTTTTTTTTTTTTTGAGACAGGGTCTCCCTTTGTCATACAGGTTGGAGTGCAGTGGTGTGAACATGACTCACTGAAGCCTCAACCTCCCAGGCTCAAGAGATCCTCCCACTTCAATCTCCTGGGCAGCTGGGATACAGGTGTGCACCACCATACCAGCTAATCTTTGTATTTTTGTAGAGACAGGGTTTTGTAATGTTGCACAGACTGGTCTCAAACTCCTGAGCTCAGCCAAAACGCCAGCCTTGGCCTCCCAAGGTGCTGGGATTACAGGCGTGAACCACCGTTCCTGGCCCTTGGGGTCCTTTTGATAAGAGCACTAATCTCATTTATGACAGCTGTATGCTTATGACCTAATCACTTCCCAAATTCCCCAACTCCCAATACCATCACATTGGTGATTAGGGTTCAACACATTAGTGTGCGGGGACATAAACATTCAGACCATAGCAGGGTGAGAGCAGCATCCTCCCACTTCCCACTCTGGGACTGTGCTTCTGGAGAACAGTTGGCGGGGGATGCCCTTCACAAGGAACAGAGACTGGATTGGGAAGGACCTGTCATCCTCCTGAGCATCAGGGACCCCCTTTCCCAATACATTTGATGTTCCATTCCTGTTGTCATGTTTCATCTGCTCAGGTAAAGCTAATGATGGTCCTCTTACACTGGCAAACAGCAAGGAAGAAATATCACCCCATATCTCCAAGGGCCTAATCTCTGGCGGCCTGCCAAGATGTAGGATTGAAAGCTGGAAAAAAGGGGGTGTATAGCCTGAAACAGGACAGATGCCGATGCACAGAGCTGAGCTGTCCTCCGACTTTTCTCTTCCCAGGGCCTCCTGCCTAGGGAAAGCCCAACTCCTATAGAATCTACCAAGCCTTGCTCAAGTGCAAGCTCTCCCTGGCTCCTGATCCTCCTGGTGCCACGATCATCCTTTACAGCCACAGTTATTCTCATAGGTATCAACTGTGTCATTTTCCTATGTCTGTCTCCCCTACAGACACTCAAAATGGCTTCTAGTCACTAAGAGGAAGAGGACAGTGATGTCTGGCCACAGGGGTATCCTGGGGTGAGAGCCGCCATTGTTCACTACAACAAAGTGGATGTTTGCATTATCATGGTACCCCAGTACTCAGGGGGTATTTCGGGAGCACATAACGGACTCCTCTTGGGCTTCCGATCGTAAGGGGTCCGCCCTTCCCAGACCCCTTAAGATGGACCAGGATTAGGGAGCGTGGACTGCTGCACTGGGCACAAATAGGTGTAACCAGAGAAATAAGACACAGGGCCAGCTTCCCGGTACTGGCCTCGTTGGAGACATCCCCCACCCTCCCTCCTCTTCCCACCCGCATCCATCCCTTTCTGGACCCTAGGGAGCCAGGGCCCACCACCCAGAGCGCCTGCGCTAGGAAGTCGGCGCGGAGCGGAGCCTCTCGGTGCTGTAAGTTTGAGGCCAGCAGGGGGCAGCACAAGGCCGCCTCCCTGGAGGTGGCTGGCCGGACCGCAGGGGCAGCGAGGCTGCAGCGCGGGCTGGCACCGACCGGGGGCGACCAGGAAAGGAGAGCCCAGACTGTGAAATTACCCTGACGTCTGGGGTGTGGTATTAGTGCGTAGGCCAGGGCACGTCCTGGTCCCTGACATCGAGGACACTGTCGTTACCGCCGCCCTCCATCAGTGCGGTACCAAGGGCCGTGTGGGGCAGTGATGGGGGCATAGGCTCTGCCATGAGGCTGAAAGGATGTTTCCACTCCAGTTTACTGTGTGACGTTGGGCCAGTTTCCTGACCTGTCTGAGCCTCAGCTTCCCCGTCTATTAAATGGCGTACTACGGCCCACCTCATTGGGTCGTTAGGGAGCTCATAAGCACACCAGTCGGTGCTTAATAAATGTTCGCCTTCATCAGTCCTTTTCTTATTGCATCATAATTGCCCACCTGTGCGTCTCTCTCCTTGTACGGTTTCCTTAGCACTTGTGGGAGAATACGTTTGGGATCTGGATTCAGGAGCGGGATTTCTGGATCACATGGCATGAAAAAGTCCCCCGATGCCTGAGCTGTCTGGGTGCAAACCTGTCCGGCATTTTGGCATTAAAGTGCCCAGCCCTGTCCCCCATCAAAGTAACTGCTCGGTGAGCTGGTGTGACGCCGAACTGAATAGGGATGCGGCTGCCACAGCTCTGCACTTGGCCCTACACAGCCCTTGACTCAGACCTCAGACCAAGTCAACCACTTGACCCTGTCCAGATCTCCTCTGACTCCAGATCTCTGGACCCCCAGGCAGCCTGAACTTCTCGCTGTGTGAAAGGAAGGACTGTTCTCTCCCCACGCCCACAGTGGTCCTAACGCACCTCGGGAGTTTGGGCCACCTGAGAGTGCCTCCCCGGGGCCTAAGTCCCCATGCACTTCTGTGTCTGTCTCTGTAGGTGCTTATTTCTGTGACTGCAGTTGGGGATTCCTAAAAGAGAAATAAGAGCCCTCCTCCATCTCTTTCTGGTTTTGTTTTGTTTTTTTTTTTTCCCTAGAGACAAGGTCTCTCTCTCTGCCACATAGATAGTGGCACAATCATAGTTCACTGGAGCCTCAAACTCTTAGGCTCAAGTAATTCTCCCACCTTGACCTCTGGAGTAGATGGGACTGCAGGTGCACACCACCACACCTGCTATATTTTTTAAATTTTTTTGCACCGATGGGGTTTCTCTGTGTTGCTCAGGCTGTTCTCAAACTCCTGGCCTCAAACCATCCTCCAACCTTGGTCTCCCAAAGCAGTGGGACTATAGACATAAGCCACCTCATATGGCCTTCTGTCTCCTTTAACAGCCAGGAGTTGGTGCGTATATTAGTCCTCAACTCTTCATCAAAGAAAACAAGTTTGAAGCTCAGCTCAGTCGCCCCAATTTGCACCCCATGGAAATGCTACTCTTCTGCTCACTGCACAGCCCCATATAGGCCCAGCCCAAAGGGGAACAGGATGGAGTCTCCCCAGGGAGTCTGGGCTGCCTCCCTGAGGGAGTGCTGCAAAGGGAGACATGTCCTCTTCAGTAGGAGATAGTTGGTGAAAGAGTGATCCTGGGGACTGTCCCCTGGATAGTTTTGTACAGCTGACCTGAGGCCAGGGAACCCTAGCACTGTCTTCCTCATGGCCTAGAGACAGGGGAAAAAAATCTGTGAGAATTAGCTCAGGGTAATTTTCTAAGTCCCCATTTACCTTCTGGGCCAGGTAACCTTGTGCAATGCACAACCTGCCCAGCTGTATATGGCAGAAACCTACATCCCTCCAGTTCCATGGGAAGTAAGATCTCAGACTGTGAAGAAGACTGTGACCAGGCAGGTGTCCACTTGCCAACCTTTGCTCTCTGGAGCCATCAGGGGAAGGTGGTGGTCAATGTTCCTGTGAAAAAATAACACTGCTCACTCCTGTCAGAGGACTCACAACTCCCTTGTTGCTCCTTCCAGAGCAGCTGCCTCCAGGCCTGATGGTGTTGATGGGGCAGTTTCAGGAAGCTTGTGGCCTCCCTTCCCACTGTGGCACATCCCAGCCAACATGGCTGACTATCCACCTGTGCTCAGCACTGTCTCCTGGCTAACCCACTACCTAACTCCAGCTTCAATGCCTCTTCCTATTTCTCAAATCAGGAACACTTCTCAGTGATACCTGTTTTCCTCCTAAATGGTGGCCTCCAACTGAGTCCCTGGTCTCACCACAGACTTAAGGACACTCTTATATATGGCAAAATATGGCATCTTCAAACATGCATGTTAAACTCAAAACATCACTTCTAAAAATTTATCTGAAGCAATTCTGGCACAAGTGCAAAGATGCATGTTTTAAGGAGGGTTACGGGAGCATTCATTTCTGGTAGTGAAAAACCTCTGAAGAGTCTAGATGCCCATTAATAGGGAAATGGCTTAATATTTTATAGGTCACTCAAGCTATGCACTTCCATGCGGCTGATAAAAAGCTTTTCAAGGCATTTAAAGGGGTGACTGCTGGGAGAATTGGAAAACAATATGAACAGTCAGAGCCCATATAGGTTTTAAGAAAATAGAGGACTAGATGCAGCTAAATGCATAAACCTGGAAAAGCCAAAGGCCAATGAGCACTTAGGAGGATGCTCAGGATCAGTGGTTATTTCCAGAGACATAGAAATTAGAGCAACAAAATATCCCTGGATGCCTAGCTGACTGGCAAAATCTTGAGAGTGGCAAAACACCAAGCTGACAGTGGAGAGGATGTGTGGATACACAAAACTATGTGCACACTGGTGAGTGTGGACTGGAGCAGCCATTCTGGACAGCAAGCTGGCAATGTTTAGACAAGTTAGATGTTTCTGGTGACCTAAAAACTCTACTCCTGGTATAGATCCCAAAGATATTTTCCTGCAGGTGCTTAGGGAAACCTGTACAAGGATGTTTGTCGTGGCTTTATTGTTTTTTTAAACAAGTGTTGCTGTCACCTAGGCTGGAGTGCAATGTCACCATCTTGGCTCACTGCAACCTCCACCTCTTGGGTTCAAGTGGTTTTCCTACCTCTGCCTCCTGAGTAGCCAGGACTATAGGCACATACCACCACACCTGGCTAATTTTTGTATGTTTTGTAGAGATGGGGTTTTGCCATGTTGCCCAGGCTGGCCTTGAACTCCTAAGCTCAGGTGATCTGCTCACTTCAGCCTCCCAAAGTGCTGAGATTACAGGTATGGGCCACCACACCCAGCCTGTTATGGCATTATTTGAAGTGGCAGGGGAGTCGTTGCAGTCACCTAGATATCTAACCTTGGGAGAACAGAGAAGTAAAATGAAGTGGTCACACACCACGGAGAGTTATACAGCCATCTAAATCAACAGAGATGGATCTTTAAAAATGTAACATTGGGCTGAGTGCGGTGGCTCACACCTGTAATCCCAGCACTTTGTGAGGCTGAGGCGGGCAGATTGCCTGAGGTCAGGAGTTTGAGACCAGCCTGGCTAATATAGTAAAACCCCATCTCTACTAAAAATACAAGCATTAGCTGGGTGTGATGGTGCATGCCTTCTGTAGTCCCAGCAACTTGGGAGGTTGAGGCAGGAGAATTGCTTGAACCTAGGAGGCAGAGGTTGCAGTGAGCTGAGATCACGCCACTGCACTCCAGCCTGGGTGACAGAGTGAGACTCCATCTCAAAAAAAAAAAAAAAAGTATATGTGTGTGTATACACACACACACACACACACACACACACACACACACACACACATATGTGTATTCCCTTCCTGAAATATATATACATATTCCCTTCCTGAAAATTTCCAAAAGCCATCAGGAAGGGCCAAGCAAGGTAAGCATCCCCACAAGGGAGAGTGCCTGCCACAGTGAACCAGCATGGGTGTGTTGGGATCCAAGCAGGGAGACATCCACACAGTGTCAGCATCAGATGCCTCAGCCACAGTGGGGTGAACAGAGCCTCCTCAGTGGGGGTGGGGCACAGAGAGGCGGTGCAGCCACAGGAAACTGGTTATACACCGAGAAACTGATCAAATAAACATACTGAGGAAAATAGGCAATGGATTTCTCACTGTTGGAGAAGGCAGCTCTAAATATAGACAAGAAGAAAACTAGAAAGAGCCCTTCCAGCCTGGGCAATATAGGAAGCCTCTGTCTCTACAAAAAATGAAAAATTAACTGGGCATGGTTGTGCACACCAGTAGTCCCGGCTCCTCAGTAGGCTGAGGTGAGAGGATCACCTGAGCCCAGGATTTTGAGGCTGCGGTGAGCTATGATTGCACCACTGCACTCTAACCTGGGCAACAAGAAGACTCTACCTGAAAAGTAAAAATAATAAATAGTAAAACTAGATAATATAAAAACAACCCAATATAAAAATGAGAAAAGGATGTGAACAGATATTTCTCTACAGAAGATATACAAATAGCCAACAAACACAAGAAAAGATGGTCAACATCATTAGTCAGCAGGGAAATGCAAATTAGAACCACAGTGAAATACCACATCACATCCACTAGGATGGCTATAATCAAAAACACAGATAATAAGAAGTATTGGTAAGTATGTGGAACAATGGGAATTCCTATTCTTTGCTGGGGGGCAATGTAAAATGGGACAGCCACTGTGGAAGACAGTGTGGCAGTTCCTCAAGAAGTTAAACATAGAATTAACTGTTTGACCCAGCAATTTCACTCCTAGCTATATACCCAAGAGATATGAAAATATGTGGCCACCAAAAACCTCTCCAAGAATATTCACAGCAGTATTATTCATAATAGCCAAACAGTGGAAACAACCCAAATGTCCATCAACTGATGAATAGATAAACAAAATGTGGTATGTCTATACAATGGAATTATTCATCCATTAAAAAATGAAGTACTGATTTATGCTACAGTATGAATGAACCTTGAAAACTTCGTGCTAAGGGAAAGAAGCCAGTCACAAAAGACCACATGTTGTTCAATTCCATTTATATGAAACTTTCAGAAGCAAATCTATAGAGATACAATGTAGATACCTACCTAGGGCTGGCAGGGATGGGAGGATTGGGAGGTGAAAACTAACAGGAATGGGATTTCTTTTGGGGATGATAAAAATGTTCTAAAATTGACTATAGGGATGGTTGTACAACCCTGTGAATATATATATATATATATATTTAAAAATTACATCGTGTACTTTAAATAGGTGAAGTGTATGAAACATGAATGATATCTCAATAAAGCTATTACCCCCCCAAAAAAGACAAAGAAGCTAGCTTGAAGAGACTCTCACATTTGAGACAATTTGCAAATTAAATAAATAATATAGTAACAAAATATTACTCATTGAATACAATAGGAATCCATTTGTTGATATTGATCTAAACAATGCACAAAGAGTTTGATGAGGGGCAAGATATATACATAGTCTAAAAGTTCCTCCCTGCAAAATACTTATTAAATGCAAAGGGAAAAATAATAACCTTACAGGGAGAAACTTACTCCTTACTCAAACTATCAAAGTTAACATCACCAGTACAGGATAACTCAAAATCGTGTGCCATCTGATAGCATACAGTGAGAAGAATTCAACATCACTTCTGCGATATTCCTGCCAAAGATGCATAGTCTGAATTGAATCGTGAGGAAACATGAGACAAACTCACATTGAGGGGCATTCTCCATAATAACTGGCCGAGAAAGTCAAACAAAGATGGAACCAACTGTCACAGACTGAAGGAGACTAAAGAGACGTGACATCTGACTGCGATACGTCTTTACTGCATCCTTTTGATAATAAAGAACATTACCAGAACTATTGAAAAGGCTTCGTGAGTTCTGAGGAGTCAATTGTGATAGCGTTAATTTTTGAATTTTGGTGACTGCATTGTGATTTCAAGGGAGAATGTCCTTGTTTGTTAGACATACAAAATAAAGCACTATATCAGCAACTTGTGTTCAAATAGGTAAGTAGGGGAGGGGGTTTCTCTGTAATGCTCTTGAAAATTTCTCTGTAAGTTTCAGATTGTTTAAAATAAAACAAGGAACTCTAATATATACAAAATAACTGGCCCATATTCTTCAAAAATTTCTGCTAGAAACATACACAAAAAAGGTTGATAAACTGTTTACAGGTAAAGGAGACTAACAAGAATTTTAAAACTAAATGCAACTGATAATATTGAATTAAATCTTGGGCCAGAATAAATAATAATAATATGAAGGACATTATTGGGACAATTGATGAAATTTGAATAAGAGCTGAAGATTATATATCAATGTTAAAATTCCTAATTTTGATCATTGCAATGTGGCATGTAGGTGATGGCCCTCTTTCTTAGGAAATGCAGGCTAAAGTATTTCATAGTAAAAGAGCATAGTGTCTACAACTTCTCCTCAAATGCTTCCATAAAAATAGTTTTACAAAAAAATGCCAACGCAACTGCAGCTAAAAGACTGCTATACTAGAGTTTTATAATATTCTTGCAACTTTTCCATAAAACTGAAATTGTTGTTAAAATTTTAAAATAATATTACAATAAAATGGAATATAAAACTCAATACCATATACATAAAATAAAAGCAGCCAAAAAAAAAGCTTATTTTGTGATAGACATGTTCAGTTGTCAGTTTTGAAGAAAGAAGAAAATCTTATTTTGTGAGAATATATAACAACAAAGACCAACACAACCCAGTGGTTTGGAGGAGGGGGTTGTAAAATTCAGGGAGGAGGAGAATGTGAGTGCTCAGTTTAAAGAGATTAAATACTTTTTTTTTTTTTGAGACGGAGTTTCGCTCTTGTCGCCCAGGCTGGAGTGCAATGGCGCGATCTCGGCTCACTGTAACCTCTGCCTCCCGGGTTCAAGTGATTCCCCTGCCTCAGCCTCCATCCAGAGTAGCTAAGATTACAGACGCTAGCCACCACTCCTGGCTAATTGTTGTATTTTTAGTAGAGACGAGGTTTCACCCTGTTGGCCAGGCTGGTCTCTTCTGACCTTAGGTGATGCTCCCACCTCAGCCTCCCAAAGTGCTGAGATTACAGGTGTGAGCCACCACGCCCGGCCTAAATACACAATTTTTAAAAGAGACTAGGGAGGGGAGCTGCCGAAACAACCCCAAATTTCTCACCTCACACTTCTGAGGAATGAGATGGGGTAGGAGTAGGAACAAGCATGAAGAGAAGTTTCATGCTTTTTCTTTATCTTTTGGCACTGTTTGAACTTTTATGATATAAAATACAACCACATAATTATATATGTAATTTTTTAATGCAGAGAAAAAATGGCGGAACAGCTGATAGAAATGAGATAGAGATTCTTCCATTAACATACAAGAAAACTATTACCTATTTTTTAAGGCAATTTGCAGAGTGGCAGGGAATATGAATCATTGTTGCAAAAAAACATCTGAATAGTTCACATATGCAACATTGTAACTACAAGCCATCCTACTGCTGGAGAGAGGATTAAGGAAAGACTTGTATACATTTGGCTGATTATTTTACGAGTTGACGTTGACATAATTTTTAAATTAATCTTATGTTAATATATTCTCATGAAAAAATCAAATAATATATGTATTGCTTTTATGATTTAAAATACATGTTACTGTGGTTTAGAGAAGGAATTGTTTCTTCAAGGACAATTCCTAGTTTTCTTCAAGAGTGAGAAGGCAAGACAATTAGTATTTTAAAATGAGGAAATGTAAACTACTTTTCAGCAAAACACAATTTACAACAATAATGATTATGTAATCATGCCTCTATTACTACAGCAACCATTTAAAATAATGCAAATGCACAATGATGAGGCTGTTTCCATTTTCCTTGAACTGGATGGCGAGAGTCTCACTTTCCTGGACTTTCCCACCCACATTTACGCTCCCGCACAGCGTACAAACCACTACGCCCTTCTCCAAACCCAACAAACTTCGCAGCCTGCGCAGGCGAAGGTTTCCCTGTTTCTCCCTCCATTTCTACTTGACAAACCCCTGCCTGGGGCTGTCCTCGGGAGTCACCTTGACTTCTTGCTAAGTCAAGTGAAGCCTTACCCGACTTTCTCCGGGCTGGGGAAAGAACCCCCACACCCTTCACCCACTCCCAGGCTCTCCTACCTCTTCTTCCCTCTCCCTACGGTGCTTCCCACTATGCGCGGTAATTCTTGCTCCCGGGGCCTGCCTCCCAGAGACTTGGGGTGCAGGGAAACTGCTCTAAGGGCCGGACTGATTTAGTCTGGACAGTCCTGACCGGTAGCACGTCGCCCATAATGACCCGATAATAAATGCCTGCGCAAATTGCTTTGGGAAGCGGTTGGGCAATTTATTAAAGGTAGTGAAAATGTTCTCCTCCTGCTGAAACAGTAACAATCTTGAAGAAATAATCCTCCCCAAAGGAGAAAACTATATACACGAAGATTTTGGGTTGAGCATTATATTCATGCAGAAAATCTGGACACGCAAAAATATCTAGTAATTGAACGGTTAGGTAAATTACGAAGTAACATAATAGGGCATTACTCGGCCACTGAAAAGTATGTTTATGAGGAACTTGGCGCATAGCAAATACTGAAGTGTGGCCTCAAGTAGAAAAGGCTGAATACAAAACTACACGTTCACCAGGACTAAAATTATGCAAAATAAGGATGCACATTAAAAAAAAAAAAAAAAAAAAAAGACGGTCTTTTAGGGACAGCATACAGATATTTTTCCTGCTTTCAATTCTGTGATTGCTGTTCTAGCCATTCGAACAAAGAGCAAAAGTTGGAAGTGGCGTCAAGAGGAGTCTCAACATTGTGTGTATGATTGCAAAACAGACAAAATTGGGTATTTTCAGCCAGGGGAATGCATTTCTAATGGAGGGACTTCCGCACCTTGACCTGCCAGTCGGGATTGGGGCCCGGCAGTGGCATTCCCAGAGGGGGTCCCCGAACCAAATGACCGCCAAGAGTCCACCTGGACGAAAGGGCAGGAAAGGGGCCCCTAGCCCTTGACCTTTGGGCTCTGCTCCGGCCACTTGGAGATTGCGCGGAGCCGAAGGCTATTTGGTTGAATGCGAGGAGTTTCTCCAGCGATCGATCCCTTTGGACTGGCTTCCCCACCAGCAACCTGCGCGTCCCCACCACAACCAGCCCGCCGGGGGAGCGAACGCCGGGATTCGGGAAACCTTGCGGGCAGAGCAGCCAGCCCCTGCGGACTGGGCCGCGCTTTGTCTGGGGCGCGCGGCCGCCTATTTCCGGCTCCGCCCCTCGCCCTCGCCCCAGCCCGTCCCTCCCCCCCACTCGGCTCCCGCGCGTCCGGCCTACGCTGCTTCCCCCACTTTTCAGCCGGCTTCCCTCTCCCCCTTCCTTCCCTTTCTACACTTTCACACTGGCGCCCCAGGCCCCGTCACTGTCTCCCACAAGGACTTGCAAACTTAGCCCCTGCGGAGCGGACTCTTTGGTTCTCTGTGGAAAATCAGACAGACCCAAGACAGAGGTCCCGGGTTTGGGGAGACCACGACGCGCGCCTGAGCATCAGGGCTCCATTTCTCCAGGCGACATCTCCGGGAAGGGAGACCGAAAGGCCTAGGTTTGGGGAAGAGAGGCAGGTGCCTGGGGTGGAGGACGGTGGAGATGGTGACGGCGGCCGGGCTGCCTGCACCCAGTGATCCCGAAAGTGCCCTTGTATCCATCCGTCAGGGTTTTTGTTTTTGTTTTTGTTGTTTTTTTTTTTTAGATCATCCACCAAGGCCGGGGTTTCCGGGTGAAGCGCCCACTTCAAATCCCACAGTATCCCCATGTGTGTTCCCCGTGAGTATCCAAGAGCTCATTAAGACAGAACCCAAATAATATATGAATACCTTCTCCAATAACTTCAAGTCAGGGGTGCGCGCGCGCACACACACACACACACACACACATCCAAAACATATTTCTTTCGTGAAAGAGCCTGTCTCGCTCGTCTGTCCTTCCAGCTTTCACTTGGTGCATGTGCAGAACGCACAGAAGGGTGGAGGGTGGATTGCGATTATTTTTACACAGAAGATGTCTCACTCTGGGATCTGTTCCGCAGGGAGGCCACAGGTGCCAGGGGACGGGGAGAGACTTGCTCTTGGCAAGAAAATTTCTTTGCATTGTTCAGTGCAGGTTTTTGTTGTTGTTGTTGTTTGTTTTTGTTTTTACTATTTGTTTGCCTAACAGATGATATCCCTTGCCAGAAAGAAAAAAAAAAGTGTTATAAAAATAAAAGGAAAGGGGATTACAATGTAAAGAATAGATAAGCCCGGTTCTGCAGATCTGCGGCGCGCGCGCCTCAGGACCTCGGATACATTCACTGAAGTAGCCGCGCACTCGTACCCGGATTCACCTCGCCGCTCGCTCATTCCTCCGGACCAAGCCCCAGGGTCAGAGGTGTCCTGGCCCTTCGGCCGTCAGAGGATGCGGCCTAAGCTCGAAAGCTGGCCAAGCCCTCCGCGCGCTCGGAACTCGGGCTTCCGAGTGCAGCCTCACTGCGATCGCAATGACCGCTGCCTTTCCCGAGCCCGGCCCAGAACCCGCCTCTCTCGGGGACCTTGACCTCGCACGGACCTCGTCGTCTCGCTTAGCTCTCCCTGACCTGCTTTTGAACCCGCTAATCCCGTCCCGAACTCTCGCTCCGCGGCAATCCCTCGCCCCGGCCCCGGCGCGCTAATTCCCGCTGACCCCGCCGCCCCGCCGCTTCTCCCGGCTCGCGCGGCTGTGACCAGGTTGAGGGCTTCCCGCCTCTGAATGCGGGTGTGATCTGGTACTCAGGCCCCGATTGCCACGCATCGCCCCCAGCCCGCTCTCGCAGCCCCAAGCAAACCGTCTTTTGCCTCGAACATCCATCCCTTCTCTTGCTTCCTCGTGTTTCCCTAGCATAATTCGTGTATTTCTTTAAGAAACCCATCAGACTCACAAAGATCAAAATCTTCTGTAATACACTACGCTGGCGACGCTGTGGGTAAGCAAGCACTCTCCCACGAGGCTGGCGCGCAATGAGGGCTCAGGAAAGGTAAGCAGGATACCTGCCGCCAGGATCCAGAGCCAGGCGCGGGCGAGGCTAGCAGGCAGGAAGAACCGCGGACACGGAGGCTTCGATCTCATTTTTAAAACGGGAAAGTGAGATGGGACGATAGCTTGAGCTTCCAGGGATGGGGCTGAGATTCTGGAGAGACACCTACTAGTCATTTCATAATATTTTGTGCTGCTTAGAATTTTTTCTCAGATGCATGTTTTCCTTTTAAAAGAAAAAGGAGGCGGGGCGCGGTGTCTCACGCCTGTAATCCCAACACTTTGGGAGGCCGAGGCGGGCAGATCACGAGGTCAGGAGTTCAAGACGAGCCTGGTCAATATAGTGAAACCCCGTCTCTACTAAAAATATAAAAATTAGCCGGGCATGGAAGCGCGCCCGTAGTACCAGTTACTCAGAGGCTGAGGCAGAAGAATCACTTGAACCCGGGAGGCAAAGTTTGCAGTGAGCCGAGATGGTGCCATTGCACTCCAGCCTGGGAGACAGAGCCAAAATCCGTCTTTAAAAAAGGAAGAAAGGAAAGAAAGAAAGAGAGAGAGAGGAAGGAAGGAAGGAAAGAAAGAAAAAGAAAAGGCAGGGCAAGGTGATTCACACCTGTAATCCCAACACTTTAGGAGGCCAAAGCAGGAGAAGCTTTAGAGGCCAGGCATTCCAGACCAGCCTGGGCAACATAACAAGACCTCCATCTCTACAAAAAAATAAAAATAAAAAATTAGACAAGCGTGGTGGCCCCCACCTATGGTCCTAGCTACTCAGGAGTCTGAGGTGGGAGGATAGCTTGTGCCTCAGAGTTAAAGGTTATTGTGAGCTGTGATCCTGCCACCACTGCAACCAGCATGGGCGACAGAGTGAGACCCTGTCTCTTTAAAAAAAAAAGGAAGTCATTATTTTTAAAGTTGATTAAATTAGTTCACACCACACGCATTTACAAACGAAGGTCACACATACATATACACACCTCCAAGGTGTGGGTCGGCATGTTTGCTTGGGGTTGCTTTGCTTTGTTTTGTTTTGTAAGCGAACTGAACCCAACACAAGGCACTGTACTTCCCTTATTGGTGTTTCATTATTACAGGACCATGGAGGCTTCGTAAAAAGCATTTCCTTTTTTTCTTTTTTTTTTTTTTTTAAGATGGGGTTTCACCATGATGGCCAGGCTGGCCTTGAACTCCTGACCTCAAGTGAGCCACCCACCTTGGCCTCCCAAAGTGCTAGGATTACAGGTGTGAGCCACCAAGCCCGGCCAAAAGCATTTCTTTAAGGGGGGTTATTTTCAGAGGCTGTTTTCTAGCCAAGAAAACAAATCAGCTACTTAGACTTATCCCCTGGTGTACATAATGTGTAAACAACCAGGTAGAATGCCCTTCCCACCCCAAAGATCAAACTCCACAGTTCCAGCCTTGACTCTATCAGTCTGACTATCCAGGGAAAGGTTGGTCATCTCCAGTGATTAGGCTGCATGACCAAGGATTTGAGTCTGTTCGGCTCACAGCAGTCCCCCAGTGCCTGACATACTATAGGAACTCAATAAACATTTGTTAGATGACAGATATTTCAAGGAATGTGCAACAGCTCCTGGAGAACTGTTTCCAGTAGATATAAATTCCTAGCAGCATCTTGGGGTAAGAGGACAGGTCCTCTAGAGGGCCTTGGCTAGTGGCCAGCGCCTTCCCACAGAGGCCCAACAGTCACCCAACACAGGCTGTCATACAGCTCCTCGCCCTTCCATTTTGAAAGTCCTCTCCCAGGGTCAAGAGAAAGAGAATTCCTCTAGTCTGGTCCCACCCAGGCTGGTGACTCCTGGAGACCCAGTCCCTGGGAAACCCTTTTTATTCACCATGGACAACAGGCCACTCAGCAGAGAGGCCATGGGTGCTTCTGTTGGGACCCATCTGGGTCCAACAGCAGGGCCTCAGGCTGACATGGTAAAGGGGAGACTTCAGAGAGAAGGTGACCTAGAAAGAGGTGCAGAGATGCTGGCTCCTGATTGCCAAGCTCAGCCTGGAACCCGCTTGGAGATGACACTGATCACTGATCACAAATGATTATTGCTTGAGGCAACAGGACCCCAAACCTGAGGGTTCCCCAGCACTGGGGACATGGGAGACAGATGGTTGGTAATCTTGAATGTCCAGTGTTCTGGCTTACACATAAGGCATGTCAAAGACAAAAAAGAGACCTGCCTGCATGGTAAGTCACTGTAGGCAAGCTGTCTGAGGCACAGTCAGGAAGAAAAGGTGAGCCACTGCCCTTGATGGAAACATGGAAAACAAATGCTTCAAACCCATTCTAACTATGACATTTAAATTTGTGTTACACTGGATTCGTTTGACTTTTAACACACCACAAATTCAAAAGATATCAAAGAATATAAAGGCCACTCATGCTGGCCTCCAGGCCCCTCCCCAAAGACAGCCCAGGGAGCAGTCCCAGTGATCCCAGCTACACCCTCATGGGAAATGATGCCTGCACCCGCACACGCACATCCTTTGCAATCTCCCTTTGCCTCTTGGCCAGAAGACTCAGATTTTTCTGGGGCTCGAGTTGCTGTTCCTTCCCCGAATTGTTCTTCCCTGGGCCTCAGGAAAGGCTGATGGATAGGGTGGGGTTCTCAGGCTGGGAAAAAGTCAGGATCTGGCTCTGGGTGTAAGAGTGGAATGATAAACTCAGAATGTTCTCAGTGTCTTGCCAGGGCCACGTTGGAAGAAGGAAGACAGGGCTCCAGCCCGGACCTCACCGTACGTCTTCTGAACTCAATGGCCACTTTTGGGACACAGAAGGTTGAGCCAAACTGGAAGGAGAATTGCTGTCCCTCAGCCTTGGCAGCCAGTTGCATTTTTCCTGCACCCACCACCTGGGACAGCACTAAGGTAGCCAATGTGGAGGGTCCTGGAATCTGGGTTCACAACCCACATGCTGGACAGTGTCCCACTGCTCCCCTTGGGCATGGCTAACCTCATTTCTTCATTCACCCTGGCAGGAGGAGGAGAGGGACCAATTAAGGCTACAGTGTGCTCTCAGCTTTAAGCCTTAAATGATACAACTCAAATCTTTCCTTCAGCACCCACAGAGTGCCAGGTAAAGTACACTGGGTAAAGTGCTGTAAACATATTAATGTACTCCTCTTAACATTTCCGGAGGTTAATACTATTACTCCCACTTAATGGATGAGAATACTGAAGCATAGAGAGGTTCAGCAGCCTGTTAGCAACTAGTTAGTGGTAGAGCCAGGATTTGAACCCAACCTAGCCAAGAGCCATGACTCTGAATCATTACTCCAGAGACTTTATTCCTACAAGGCTGCAGTCCAGATGGCTTCTCCCCATGGGACAAAACTAGAAAGAATGCTTCCAGAAGGTGACTGATTAGCTGGGGACCCATAGCTATCCAGTGGCATTTCCCAAGCCTTGCCAGGCTCCTCTAGCTGCTCCCAGGAAACCACCCCTGCTCTCCTGGTCAAGCTGCTGAGCTGCTGAACACCAGTTCGGGAGTCACAGACATGCTCACACAAAAGGTAGAAATAATCCAAATGTCCATCAATAATGAATGGATAGACAAAAAGTGACTAATTATACAATCAAACGTTCTTCAGTCAGAAAAAGAAATGAAGTACTGATACATGCTACAACATGGATGAAATTTGCAATGTTATGCTAATAAAAAAAGCTAGACACAAAAGCCACATATTACATGATTCCATTTATATGAAATACTTAGAATAGGGAAATCCGTAGAGAAAGAAAGTAGATTAGTGGTTGCTTAGGGCCGGGGGTTTGAGGAGATAGGAGGTTGGGAGATCCAGATTTCTTTCTGAGGTGATGAAAATGTTCTAAAATGGACAGTGGTGATGGTTGCACATATCTGTACACACACACACACACACACAAAACCATTGAATTGTATACTTTAAATGGGTGAATTATATGACATGTAAATTACATCTCAATAAAGCTGTTATTTTATTGAGACAAAAAACAAAATCAATTCACAACACATACACATAGTTCTAGAACATAAGACTGCCACCCAGCCAAGGTAGATCCAGGCTCTGCCGTTCAAGTGTCCATGTCCTTGCAGTTCAAGTTTTCTTCAATCTCCATAGAGGCCGCAGCGTCCCTGCAGTGAATGACACTGCCCTTCAATTCAGTAGCCCCCTCCTGGGCTGTGCCTGGAGGCTGGATCCAGCCTACCAGGAACCTCTTAGACTGGGAGAGAGCCTCATTTACAGAGTGAAGTTGGAGGGAGAGGAAGAGATTTTTGCCTTGGCAGGGCCCTTGGGGTCCCATATAAATCAGCTATGTGACGTTGGTCTCAGTATCCTCTTTTGCAAATTAAGACAACTAAGTCCCCACCCTAGTCTTGTGAGTATTATGAGTCTAGCACAGCTTCTGGCACTGGCTAGTGTATTCCATGTTAGAAAACAGATGAAAGATCGACCGAATTTGGAGGATAATCTAGATAAAATCAGAGAGGTGGGAGTGAAGAGATTTAATTTGTTAAGAAAGAAGAACACGTTTTAGAAAATTGTCTCAAGTCTTTTGCGTCTCTTTTGATCATTTCAACTCTGCATCTAGCAGGATTGTCTGAAACGGATGAGTGAAAGAGGGCACTCCTGCCCCTACAGAGGGAGGGCAGAAGAGGAGAGGGGAAATAAGGAAGCAAGAAAAGGGAGAAGGAGGAAGGAGAGAGTGTTCATGGGGAGGATACCAGGGAAACTGTCTCGAAGACTCAAGAGACAGGAAGGACAGAACTGCCCAGGGGAGGGGTGGCTGAGGGGAGTAAGGAAGGCCAAAGAAGAGAAGGAAAAACAGAGGCAAAGGGAGGGAAGGTGGCCAAATCGTCAGGTGAGAGATGAAGAGGAGGAAGAGTTACAGAGAACCACTGGGCAGAAGAAGGAAGAAGCCAACTAGTCTGGGATCAGTCTGGAGAAGAGAAGATCACCAAGTCAGGAGTCCAAAAGCCCCCTTTCCAGAACCTGGGGACACTGGTCTCCATTGGCTGACAACTGTGACCTCTCTCCCTATTCTGGCCCAGCCATCCTCTCCCTGCCCTTGGGCAGCCTGGAGAATCCTGGGTACCTTGGATGGAGAGGGCTTTGCAGATTAACCTGGTCCTGGAGGTTGGGTCTCATCGTGTCCTGCCTGGGTCTGTTCAACCATCCCCAGATGAACCTCCTCCCCTAAAACTTCCCCAACCTCCTAGACCCCATCACCCCTGGCTTGCCTCCTCCCTGACCCCACCCAAAGTCCTGACCATTTCTCATTTCCTGAACCAGAGCATGCTGATCACCACTGGCCTTTGCTCCAGCAAAGTGCCAGCTTCCCCAGCCCTTGTCCAAATTACGTGGTTCCCAACCAGGCTTCATCTGGAAGCCTTTTAAATATATGGATACTCACTAGGAATTGCTAAGGAGTCATTGGGTCTTCACCTGAGCACCAGTCATTTTAAGTTGTCTGGGGGATTTAATATGTGGTAGGTGTTAAGAATTCCAGTTTGCCTCCTTCCTTAAGCCTTCCTGGCCCTGGGCTAAGGCCATAGCCAAGGCAGTACTGCCTGATGCATATTTGCCTGGTTAGGTACCTAGAGAACCACCTGAGGTCTGGCATGTTAGGAACCATCACTCTGGTGTGGCCTTCTTTACAGACCAGCCTAGACACACAGCCTCCCCCAGGAAGCCCTCCTAGATAGGCCCTGGGGCTCAGCAGCTCAGGAAACTTGCCAGCACCTTGCATCGGGCCTGGCACACAGGCAGCAGATTTTGACAGGCTCTAGAGCTCCCACAGCTTGGCTGGGATCCCTGCTGAGGCAGAGAAGATTGAGCAAAAAGGGGCAAAGCAGGTAAGTGTTGCCTTAGGGGGCTCCCTGCTGTGCCCTGGAGGTGTATTAGGAGAAACTAGGCCCAGAAACCCACACTGAGGTGGTAGAGGGAAGGATTCTGTGGCAGTTGAAGTTACTGTCCTGCAGCCCAGAGCACACAAGGCCAGCTGAAGACTGTGGCCTAGGCCAGAGGTAATGCCAGGTTAATGCCAGGTTGGATAGGTGATGAATCCAGAGGTGGCACAGTGGCTGGAGTTTCTGGTTTCTCACCCTGGACCAGGCAGCTCCAGCACAGCAAACTTGGGTTCCCTGTTCCCTACTCAGGGGTAACCTTTCACCCATGCTCATGAAGAGTGCCCCTACAACCCAAGGGTCCTTCTTCTGCATAAACCCCAGAGTGCAACACTGGCATCTGCTGTTGTCTCAAATGAGCAGTGACTGAGCCTGCAGGGGCCAGTGATCCAGGAGGGACCTACACAGTGGAATTCCAGGAGCTCCCCCACCTCTCTTGACACCCCAAGGAGCTGACTATGGTCTCACTGTTGGAGCTGCCTCCTTCACTTTCAGTGCTGCTACTTTTCTCAGAAATACATTTTTATTGTTTTATAAAAATAACAATATTCATTGTAAAAAAAAATCCAATAGCATCACATCTTAAAATATCAATCCTTCCCTAGCAGTAGGTGGGACAGTGGGTCCCTCCTAAACAGGCTAGTACAGATGTCAGGATCCCAGGCACTAGAGCTGGGACACAGGCAGGGGGCTGCAGAAGGAAGTGGGGTACACAGCCTTTCTGCCAACTGGGTCCTTGCTCCCTGAGCAGTGTCTTTGAGGATTGTTCCTCTTTGCTCATCCCAAGCTCCCAGCTCTCTTTAGCTGCAGGAGAACTCCCATTCCCGCATGATGGCTGAGCAGAATGGCAGGCCTGGAGACTAGGTTTTTTGGGAAGAGAGCAAATGCTGCCCAGGATCTCCCAGGGACCTTAACGT
>PVKP010038050.1:0-21180 GCA_004027715.1 Plecturocebus donacophilus
CGGCGTCCACTCGCTCTCTGCGCCCTCACCGCGAGCCACAATCCGGAGCCGCTGCTACGCGGCCATTTTGGATCTCTCTCCACCCGGTGATGAAGTTTTTCTGTTTCTTAGTTTTCCTTTGGCGGACACCGGTTCCCCTCTTCCCGGGTTCGCTGCGCCCGCTGTGAAACTCTCCGTCCTCAGCGCTTCCAATTGCTGTTTTCCTTGTGGGGATGGGACCAGCTGAGCCCGTCCGTCCCGTATACTCCGCACCGGGAAGCGCCGGGCTGGGTGCCGGCAAAACAGCCGCGCCGGCCAGAAGAGTCGCGCCAGCGACTCGCGTGGCTTCTCCGCCGGGAATCTCCCGTTCTGTGGGCAACAAAAACTCGTCGGAAAGTGCGGCGTCCACTCGTTCTCTGCGCTTTCACTGGGAGCTACATTCCTGAGCTGTTGCTAGTCGGCCATCTTGGATCTCTCCAATTGGGTCCTCCATTCTTAGTCCTCCTATGACTACAGCCTACTCAACCCTGGTTGAGGAGCTGGAGTATCTCTATTAAAATCTAAGCCAGGGGTCCCAGATATTGGAATTTTACCACTCAGCTAAACAGACGTAACACTGTAGGGGAATAATAATAATCCCCATAGGTTAGGTTCTGAAGGAGTTCAGAAAATGCTGCCCCAAAACATGATGCTTTGGTGTGCTGATTACACTCAGCTGAGGACGTGGGGAAAGCAGATGCAGGCAGAGGCTTCCTCTAAGTTCCCCTTGTCTGCCTAAAGAACATCCTCCAAAAGTAACCCAACTGTCATGAATTCCCTCCCTGGTAATCTCATCAATCAGGGAAGCTTGGCTCATCTCACAGAAGAGACTAGGGATCAGCAACAGCCCAGGCTGACTTTGTCACAGGCTATTACCTATTCATTTTTTCCAGAATTCATTTGCTGTCTCCTAAATTGCCTACATCACCCCCATCCTCACCTCTATAAGAGGGTATGTAAGCTTCTAGATCTCATTTACTGAGTTTTGGGGTATTCATTTTTCTTTTATGTGATACCCCTGTGCATGTAATAAATCTGTATACCTTTTCTCCTGTTAATCTGTCTACTGTCAGTTTACTTAGTAGACTCAATTATGAAACCCCCAGATAGTCACGGGAAAGGTTTCCCTCCCCGGCAGTTCTCTGTTGGAATGAACTCTTGCTATAAAAGTCAGATTAACAAGAAAAAAACAAGTTTATTAACATATATATTTCATACATGCATGGGAGACATTCAGAAAATCAGTAGTTGTCAAAGAAGTGGCTTTGAATTTTAGCTTATATAGCATCTTCAACAAAGAATAGTGAACAATAATTTTTTTCTAGACATGGTCCCACTTTGTGGCTTAGGCTGGAGTGCATTGATACAGTCATAGCTCACTGCAGCCTCAAATTTCTGGGCTCAAGTGACCCTCTTGTCTCAGCCTCCTGAGTCGCTAGAATAGTAAATTTTTAGAGAAGTGACAAGCAAAAGGAAAGGAACTTTGAATCTCTACAAGTGGCAACGTGGACAAAGGCAAATGAATGGCAGATAAAGGCTGGGTTAGTAAAGTTTGTTAGTGTAGATTCCTCTTGTACCATCTCTAGGCTGATGAGGGTCTAAAGCTGTTTTCAGTGGTAATCTTTGTTTTCCCTGGTAGAGAATTGGGCAGGATACTTTTTGTTCTTGTAAATATGTGTCCTGCTTTTAGACTAATAGAGAGAGAATAGAGAGTTTTTACTGCATCTTCTTCTTGTCTTAAGCTCAACAGCCCTTCATATTTTGGGTATATTCTGGTCTCCTACAATACAAAGCCAGCAGTTGTTAATTTTCAATTTTGTCAGTAAGGACATTTACAAAAACCAAAAACAAGATGAAAAAAAACCAACTCCCATTTAGGATCACAGTTATTTCATTAAAAAAATGATGTCTAATATCAAAAATTAGGACAAATATAGTAGCAATTAAAAAAAATTTGAATAAGCCTAGTCTTATGAAAAATTAATTGTGTTTTTATTTTTAAGAATATGCTCTGGACCAGGAAAACTATTAGTATGAGCTGACACCTGTCTGTAGGCTGATATTTGAGAACCACATCTTGATGTATATAAGGACTCAGAAAGTGTAAGAGAAGACATGTGTAGGGGATCTACTGTCTTTAGGAGAAAAGGATACTCTATTCTTCATCTTGATTGTTATATTTTTAGTCTCCAGTTCTTACTACTTAATTAAAGTATTTCGGAATAACACATTTGAAATAGTAGAAGAACTGTATTTTCCCTTGATAAAAGGCTAATGACTTTTCTTCTGTTTATAGCAGAATGATTTGTTCCTAGCTTGGCTGGCCTCTGCAGTCCTTACAGAGAGTTCTTGCCCATAGCCTGCTGGTGCCATTTGCATGCTAATCATTTCTGTAATTGATCTTCCCAGGTCCCTTCAAACTTTAGGAGGCAGCCTACTGCTGCTCTGAAATTAACCAAGGATTGCAGAGTGGGGCCTCGCTGGTGGGGGCTGCGGTGCCAGCAGTCCCTCCGCACCAACTCTGCCTTGTGACCCCACTCTGGAGAGAGAATTCTGGTCAGTGTGCAGGTTAAATGGCCTTTATTATAACATCAAGCTCATGGTTTAGGTCAGCCAGGGTTTATTTTTAACAAAATGGAATAAGAGAATTTAAATTTTCTTCCCCCTGTGTTAGTAGAAAAGTAAGAGTGGTGCTCATGGTCAGGCAGCTGGCTCTGGGTTATGTACTTAAGTTATGTGCCAGAAGAGGCTCTGGTCCATGGTGGGCCATGAACATATGATGTGAGAGAGGAAAGAGAGAGAAAGTAAGAGAGAAGGATTCTAAATGTGGCCAAAGATCTGAACCTGATTAGAAGGGCAAATGTTTCATATATTCATGCGTTGCAGAGTGAAACAACTCCAAAAGCCGTAAACATTTCTTATTTTTGCTCTCAAGTTATCCAAAGTGGAAATGAAAATTCAGAGAGGTTTAATGATTTACCCAAGGCCACATCCTTGCCACACTGCGCTGCCCATTGTGGCAGTCATTAGCCATAGGTGGCTGCTTAAATTTAAATTAATTATAATGAAAACATCAGCTCCTCAATCTCCCTAGCCACATCTCAAGTGCTCAATGGCCACCTGTTGCTAGTGGCTACCATATTGGACAGCACAAATGTAGAACATTTTCATCACCAAACAAAGTTCTTTTAGATAGCTCTGCTCTAGAGGTTCATGGTCCAGTGTTCTCTCCACTGTTACTATAAGAGTCCACTTTCTCCCTATACCTGTATATGTACCTATAATTGTTGTGTATAGTAGGAAAGACATATTTTGACAGTAGTTTAGAAACCAGAGTCTCCTATTTCCTGCCCTCCTGAGAAAGTGGGAGGAACTTAAATAAACTTCCTATCTGAGTTGCTTCCTATCGGTAATTCTTCCTACCTGTAAGCATTTTCTCCATAAACAGAAGTATTATAGTGTAGTTTAGCAATGCAGTTGCGTTGACTTCAGGGTGCAACTTTTTCTTTAAAGCTAATATTGATCTAACAGTGAATTCTTTACAAAACCCATATGACTCCTTGAGGAAAAATTGGCCAAGGTGGTATGGTGTCACTGATATCTGAGGGCTTTAAATTAACACTGTAAATCTCAGGATTATGGGGGAAAAGCTAGCAACTTTATTGAATGCCTCCCATCTGGCTGTGCTTCAGGCAGCTGTCTGATTGTAGCAAGAGTGGTAGGTATAAGACCAGAGATTTTGGTGTCAGAAAGTGTTTAATAAGGAGTCAGTTTGGTAACTATACCTAGGGATCCCATTTCAGATTGAGTTTTCTTATTGAGATCAACAACAGGATATTATGCTCTTGGCAGAAATGGGACAGGACTAGTCCAGCCTATGAAGACCACCCAGCTTAGCACAGGACTGGGATGGAGTGGGTGTGGAGTTTGGTGGATGTCACAAGTGGAGGGCTGAGTCTGGGGATGTAATAGACTCCTCAGCAGGATGTGGCCTGGTGAGCAGGACTGTGTTCTGTTCCTATGGCAGTTAGGGTTTTGCTACTACCTGCTGGGTATGGGCAGCCCTGAGTCTTTGGGTGTTTGTTGATAACAGTGGGAGGTGTTACTGTTCTGCAAGTAACTGAAATGATAGAACCATTTCTGTGAGACTGCCTTTATCCTCATCAGTTATCCTTCCAAGCGAATGGCCTGTCTAGGACGTTTGATAGTGTAATTGTCTCTTGATTTCCATGGGGGACTGGTTCTGGAATGCCCCATGGAAAACAAAATCCAAGAATCCTCAAGTTCCTTATGTAAAATAGGATAATATTTGCATATAACCTATGCATATCCTCCTGTATACTTCGAATCATCTCTAGATTACTTATAAGACCTACTACAATATAAATACAATATAAACCGTTGTTACGGAATAAGAAAAAGCTGTTTAGGGAATAAGAACAAGAAGAAAAGTCTGTACATGTAACGTACAGATGCAGCCATCCATTTTTTTTTTCCAGATATTTTTGATTTGTGGTTGGTTGAATCTGAGTATATGAAACCCTTACATATAGAAAGCCAGCTATATTTTGTTTATCTTTCATCACTTCTTGGGTATTTGGGCTGTTTCCACTTTTTGGTTATTAGTAATAATGCTTCTGTGAAGATTTGTGTATAAGCTTTTATCTGCATCTATATTTTCATTTATTTTGGTAATATACCTAGGAGTAGAATCATAAGATTATACAGTGATATGGTTTGGGTGTTTGTCCCCTCCACATCTCATATTGAAATGTGATCCCCAGTGTTGGAGGTGGGGCCTGGTGGGAGGTGTTTGGGTCATGGGGAGGATCCCTCATGAGTGGCTTGGTGCCCTCCCTGCTATAATGAGTTCATGAGAGATCTGGTTGTTAAAGAGTCTGGGACCTCACCCCCAATCCCTGCCCTCTTGCTCCCTCTCTTGCCATGTGACATGCTGGCTCCCCCTTCCATTCCACTACGACTAAAAGCTTCCTGGACCTCACCAGAAGCTGAGCAGATGCTGGTGCCATGCTTGTACAATCGGCAGAACTGTGAGCCAAATAAACCTCTATTTATAAATTACCCAGCCTCAGGTATTCTTTTATAGCAATGCAAATGGATGAACACCTATGGTAACTCCATCTTTAATATTTTGAGGAAATGGGTCCCTAAGCAGTTGTATCATTTTATATTCTCACCAGCAATGCATGAGGGCTCCAATTTCTCTACATCCTCACAATACTTTTTATTACCTGTCTTTTGGATTATAGCTATTCTAGCACATGTGAAGTGGTATTTCATTGTGATTTTGATTTGCACTTTCCTAATGGCTAATGATGTTAAGCATCATTTTGTCATTTCATCATTTCATGTGCTTATTGGCTATTTGTGCCTCTTTTGAGAAATGACTCCTCAAACCCTTTGCCCATTTTCAATTAAATTATTTGGTTATTTGTTTTATTGTTGAGTTGCATGAGATTGCTTTATAGCTGGGGAATTCTTTTCAGTAATACTAGATTTTATTTTATATTTTTAACCAGAAAATTGTGAATACAATTTCTACTTCCTGTAGGGTTCTGATGGTTGGTTATATTTTCTGGGTATATAGTCCCTTCCTTTAAGTAAATGTTTGAATGTTTTATAGGATAAAGGCCAGGGAATTCTGAGCTGAGGAGGAAGAAACCAATGAAACATATTTGGAAACTTATGTTAGAGACCAGAATGTGCCACCCCAAAATGTGACTGTAGAAAATGAGAATATGCTATAGCAAAGTATGCCTCTTTGGCAGAAGGATTACTTTGAGAGACTACAGCCACAGGAAAAGCTCTAAAAATAAAGTAGAAGTTACCCTTTTGTAAGGAAAATTTATATCTATAAAGGAAACCTCCATGTGTAAGGGTGTCTTCCTCTCTGAACCAGGAAATAAAGGATGACTCAAAATCCCTGGGGACTCTTATCGGTGGAGAAGGCACCAACTTAAATCTGCAGAACAAACCTTGCTCTTGTTTATTGTACTTTTCCTGGACCCCTCCTCATAACCGACCTTCTCTCACACCCTCCTGTTTTTGTTTTAGAGAACTGTTAACAGTAGCAAATCCATATGGGTGGGACTGCAGCAACCTCAGCAACCTCTCAATTTGACTGAGGGGCATAAGACAGAGTGAGAGACTGAGGCAAGTCTTAGAGCAGAAGTGAACGTTTATTAAAAAGCATTAGAGCAGGAATAAAGGTAAGTAAAGTACACTTGGAAGAGGGCCAAGCCGGCGACTTGAGAGATCAAGTGCATGGTTGAATCTTTGACTTGGGGTTTTATATGTTGGCATGTTTCCAGGGGCTGTGTCCCTTCTCCCTGATTCTTCCTTTGGGGTGGGCTGTTCACATGCACAGTGGCCTGCCAGCATTAGGAGGGGTGGCATTCACAGTGTGTTTACTGGAGTTGTATGCATGTTCATTTGAGGTGTTCTTCCCTTACCAGCTGAGCATTCTTAGAAGAAGGTCATGTACCAGTTAAACTCTGCCATTTTGCCTCTTAGTGCCCATGCTTGAGCCCAATGGCCTAACAGCTGAAATCTTATCGGGAAGCTGTTGATCACTAGTTTCAGGTGTTTCTATCTATGGAAAGACTGCCTTTCCCTAGTGCCAACTGAGACCAATTATTATTTTGGAGAGATAGTTTAGCAACCATCTGACTATCACTTGATAGTTGTCTGATATTCCTGGTGGGGGGGGGGCTCTCCTGGCCTGTTCATATCTGACTAGCTACCTACTGTAACAGAGCTATCATTTTTAAGCCTGAACTCAAAGCCACCTCTTTGATATTTACTTATTTTTTCCCCTGGGTATCTATCTTCCTGTATACAGGAGGTATCCATGTTACTAAACTTTTGTTGTTTTTCTCTTGTTAATCTGTCTTTTGATGAAAGAAACTGACCTAAGAAATATGTATAATAGAGAGAAAATTATTTTTCCTCCTCTATATTTGGTCTCCAATGAAGACTTTTGTCATTACAGAAGTTTTGATACTTTCTTTCTTTGTGTGACCCAACCTTTTATATACTTAGTAGCTAAGTACCAGTTTGGCTGGGCTGGATTGTGTTTATTGTTCATATATATATATATATATATATATAATATATAATATATATATAATCTTTTCCTTTCTTCCTCTATAAAACAGTTCTTTGTGTGGTTTTCTTATTTCCTTTAATTGTTGAACTCTGGACACAAGGGTTGACAGTAACCTGAATAAGTTGTTCACCTCCTGCTGAACAGATTCTGCCTTGGTTATTTGGACCAAAGTAGAGAGCCTTTCCTCTCTGACTATGCAAATCTAAAGCAGATAAATGTGAGCTATCAGGAGCCAATTTGCTGGAAATCTTCCCCTTAGTAATTGGCTTCATATTTCAGCTCTTAGAAAAAGTCGGCTCTCATTACCACCCCTGCCTTCTCCCCTCAAGGCCAACGGAGAGACGGGTAGGGTTCATTGGTGACAAGTAAGGGAGAGAAGAAAACTCCAGATGAGTTATTATTTTTTCCTCTTCACTGGCTTTACTTCCAGGTGCCCCCTCTCAGTCATGCTCCCTCAGAAAAGCAGCTCATCAGAGGGCCATGGCCTCCTAGCCAATGGGGATTGTGTCCTTCCCACCCGGGGCTCACTTTACCAGGATAGGAAGTGACAGGCAGGGAGACCTCCTGCTCTTGGGTTCTTGGGAGGGGAATACAAAGCATTATATCAAACACTGCCACCAGGCCAGCTCTTTTGGGTTGCATTAGGCAGTCGAGCATTTTGCTGCCTGCTGAATGTCATCTCATTTAACATTTTGTTAAACAACTTCTAAAGGTCTTAACAATATGACAGATGGGCCATTGACTGGGTGCTTAGTAGCTAAGTACAAGTTTGGCTGGCTAGATTGTGTTTATTGTTCATTAAATGTTATTTAAAGAACTCAATCATTTATGCCTCCAACCCCCTGCCTACCCCTCAATGCACACTTTCCACATGACCCCAGTGTGTCACATTAGAGGACTGTTTCTATAGAAAAGCTCAGCAGAAAGGAAAGGGTGGAGAGAGGCTCAGAAATAAGAAGAAATGAGAAGACAAATAGAAAGAAGTAGAGAAGGGCAGAAAAAAAGTGTGTGTGAGGGGTGAGGGGTGCCTGGAGGGGGATTATGGCACCCCTTACCCCTCACTCATACATTATGTTAAAGGCAAACACAATGGCCAAATAAGACAGAGAAAAGTGGATTGCTTCTGCAGATGGCAAGTCCTGTCCATCTTGGCTTCAGTTGTAGAGAAGGCCACCTTCCACCTTGCTCCCAAATTCAGAGGAAGGAAAGAGGATTCCCTGAAGTGGTTGCACTGATTGCAACTGGCATCGCACTGTCTTGTATGTATCTTGTGTCTTGTCTTCCCAGTAAACTGTGATTGGAGAGCAAGGATCTTCTTTTCCTTTGTTTTCCCCAAGACCTGAATAACAATGCCCTGACCTACAGTAAGCGCTAAGTAATTTGGTTTTGGTTGATCATGAAATATGCCAAGGCAGCACAGTCAGGTGTCCGCTCATCAGATTCTAGGTGAACAAGTCAGGGCCACCAGGGCAAGTGCCATTTGATTGGCTGGAAGTGTAACTGGAATAAGTCCATTGCCAGATGCACACAGCAAGTCAATATACCAAGACATGGTGTTGCAGCAGAGAGGGAGGTTTAACCATAGGGCTGCCTAACGAGCGATGGGAGGAAACCTAAAGTTTATCTCCCCCAAAAATTTCGAGGCTAGGGTTTTTAAGGGGTTTGAAGGCGGCCAAAGCATGGAGATCATTGATTGGTAGGAGAGTGCAGGGTGAAGTCATGAGACAGGGAGATGAAGAAACTTTATTTTTCAAGTGGATTTGGTTTCTCCATGGGGGTGTTTAAACTGATTGACATCAGCTGTTCTGCTGGAATTCAGGATTTGCTTAAGTAATTCTTAAACAAAGGTCTATTGGTTCTAACATCAGAGATTCTATCTATCTAATGTCAGAAACCCTGTCTATAGGAACAACAGGAACGTGAATGGTCAGTATCCAGTGTTTCATGACTTGCAGTTACAAGGAAGTCAGCTAAAGTGTCACCTGATTAATGCTTAATTATAACTCTATTTCTGTCCAGAAATGTTAACCCTACGAGGATGGCTTCAGAACTAAAGTTATTTTAAATAACTTTCTTCCAGCCCAGTGCTGGGAAGCCAAAGCCCCCCAGTGAGGGAATAAGACATCGTTTTGGTGTCAAGAGCAAAACTACTGAAGATAGAAAATAAAAATAAAAAATGACACAAAAGCATTGGTCATTATACAATATGGCAGATCAGTTGTAGAATTATGTTTTAATCAGATTTAATGTTGCTCTAGAATGTCAAGTCTAAAGAATGACTTAGAGAATGTCAAGGCTACTAGAAACTGTAGGAATCAGCCTGGTTCAATAGCTTCATGTAACCAGATGGAAAAGTCCCAGGAGCTTACCTGTTGTCACACAGTCAGACAGCAGGGAATGGCAAGCAGGCAGTCTGCCTCTCTGTGCAGAGTGGTTCCCATTGCTTCAGCCAGAACTCTTGATTTTGAGTGAGAGAAACCTGGTGGCTTAGACAAACTAAAAATAATATATAAGCTCATGTTATTGGGAAGCCCAAGGGTGCACTGACTTCAGACATGGAAGGATCCCGGGACTTAGTGACAGGATAAGGACATTGCTTTTTTCTCCACCTCTCAGCTGTGCTGTTCTCTGTCTTGCCTTCATTCTTAGATCGGCCCTCCCCACATGGCAGAAAAAGTGAACACCAAGAGCTCCAGCTTGGCAACCTTAGTAGACGGAGAGCAGCTCTTTCTCACTGGTTTTGGTAGGTCCTCGACTTGGCTTTCTGTGGATGACTCTGGTTTCAGGCCCACTGACCCTCCTGGATGCTGGGGGTGACAGAGTCTTTACTTGACCAAACTTCAGTCAGATTCCTCCGAATTTTCTTCCCAACTAGGCCTCGACTTTTGTACTCTCATGCCTATCTTTGTATCACCCAATTTTGGCAAGAATTTTGTTAAGCTGATTTAGCCAGAATCCCCCACCTTTAATATCTGATTGCCAAATATCTCACCAAATTCCTCACCCTCACCTTCCCCAGGTGTTTTTTGATCACCCTGGTCTACCTTCAGCAAGAATCTCGTTAGTTTGGTTTAGGCAGAATTGCCCCTCATCCCTGATGTTTCCTCTTAGTAAGTTTTCATCCACCTACCCCTCCTACCCCCGCCAACTGGCTAGAAATTTCTACTTTTCCTCATTGTATTCAGAGTTGAGCCCAATTTCTCTTTGCATTGCAAGGTCCCATTGCAGTAGGCCCTATAACATCTTGATAGTCTCCCTCAATAAAGTCTCCCTTACCATTCTCTAAAAAGTGTCATAAATAATTTTTTCTTTATTGGTGGGGGGAGACAATGGTTGAACCTGAGCCATGTGATGGGGAGAAAAAGGGGGAGTTATGAATACGATCTGGCAAAATCAATAGAGGCCCTGTACATTATTTCTATACCATGTGATGATGACGTTATGGACATTTTTCTGCTGGCCAGAGGCAAGTTTTCTGTTGCCACAGGTGCGCTTCTGGAAAAGCTAAACTAACCCCTCTTGAAGGACTCTGTGTCTTTCTTTTGGGCACAGCCAATCACTGTGGTCTTCACTGAGGTATGAAATAAGACTGTGTGCTTCATCAGATCAGTCCTTTTTGCTCCTGAGAGAGGATCTGACTCTGCCACCCAGGCTGAAGTGCAGTAGCCCAGTCATGGCTCACTGCAGTCTCCAACTTCTGGGCTCAAGAGATCCCATTTGACTATAGGCGCATACCACTGTGCCTAGCTAATTTGTTATTTTTTGTAGAGATGGAGTTTTGGCTATGTTGCCCAGGCTTGTCTCAAACTCCTAGGCTCAAGTGATCCTCCTTCCTTGGCCTCTCAAAGTGCTGAGCTTACAGGCCTGGGCCACTGTGCCTGGCTCCGATCAATTCTAGTGTTCCTGCCTGGGGCAGAAGATTTCAAGTCTGGAGATGGAATCCCATTTTTATTTCTTCCACTTCTAAGACCTCTCAGCCTGTACATACCTAATAGAAGGATATAGTTCAGACCTAATAGAAGGATTCAATGTAGATCAATAAATATTTCTTGATCAGCTCTTTATGTAGCCACAGTGTTAGGTACCAAGTGTCATAACAATAAAGAAAATAGATGGCTCTGATCATTTTCTCATTCAAGTCTAATGCTGTAGGTGCCATAGATGAGAAAATAATGGTGGAGGACGGAGACACATCTGAGGAGATTTTTGAATGATCAGAAATATCTTCCTGAGGAAATGACTCATGTTGGAGGAATGGGAATGTGGACTGAAATGGAATATTGTTGGGGGAGAAGAGAAGAAAGCATTATAGGAAGAGATAATAGACTAAGCACAGTCATTAACCCAGAGACCGGCAGGGCCTATCTAGGGACCTGTGAATATTCCAGCTTGACTGCAGCAAAGGTAAGGAAGTTTCCTTTCTTTGGAGATGTGGAGGAGCCCAGTCAGGGAGTTAACAGAGTGATCAGGAGCAAGGGGAAGAGAGCTGGAGCCGGGGTGGTAGCAGAGAGGGAACAGGCCCCAGCTGACCTGCACCATTCTCTGGATATCATGTTGATTCCTACAGAGCTGAGTCCTCAGAGGTATATCTGGATTGCACTCAGAAAATAGTCTCATATTTGCCAGAATAGATTCCATTGTTCTGAATTTGTGAAGCCAAAGACATTCCTTAAGAATGACTTCCATCTAAATTAACTACAAACCAATGGCCTCTGGCATTATTAGAAGACAATTTTTTTTTCTTTTTGTCAAGTATCAGTTATTTGAACGTATTTTAGGGGATATATTTCCTATCCTAGTAGTTTTTTATTGTTGTTATGAATAGGCCCAGATAAATATTTTAAGAATGTATTAAGGCTGAATTACAAGATTGTAAAGAAATTGTATCACCATTTCACTTCAGGTTATCGTGACCAGAAACTTGGGATGTCAGCCTAAAAATCCATTATTTTTCCTTTTTTTTCTTTTTTTGAGGCAGAGTCTGGCTCTGTTGCCTCAGCTGGAGTGCAGTGTGCAAGCTCAGCTCACTGTAACCTTTGCCTCCCAGGTTCAAGCAATTCTGCTTCAGCCTCCTGAGTAGCTGGGACTACAGGTGTGCGCCAAAATGCACAGTCGATTTGTGCAGTTTTAGTAGAGATGGGATTTCACCATGTTGGCCAGGCTGGTCTCAATCTCCTGACCTCAAGTGATCTGACTGTCTCAGCCTCCCAAAGTGCTGGGATTATAGGCATGAGCCACTGTGCCCGGCCTAAAAGCCCCATTTTATAAACTGTTAACTGATCAATGTGTGCCACTTTTTGTCATCTGACTATGTCCTTTATGTAGTGGAATCTCCCTCTGTGGCTGAGTTTGGCTTTTGTATGTTGATGGACAATTTTTTTCCTCTCTTCCTTTCATAGATGTGACTTGGGCCACACTTATACTCAGGGCTCAGTGTTAGCTCTGTGGAGAATGCAAAGTGGTATCACAAATATACCCTCTTTTTAATAAGCTCATCATAGAGTTCAGGTCTAGACACAAAAAGAGTTAAATAATAGAACAAGATAAGGTGTCACATAGTACAGACTGTACCTGCTATATGCTTATAGGAGTAAAGGAAGAAGGAATTGGAAGACATGGTGTCAAGAAAAAGACATCCTTGAGCTAGGCCGTGCATGGTAAAGAGTGTGCATATTCACACTGTGCTTTCTCCTGGAACACTCAGACAGCTGGAGACCTTGTTCTGCTCCAACTCATGAGAGCTTGCACAGATACTGTAGTTTTGCCATTTTCTCCTTCTTTGCCCATGGCTGGGGGCTAGTGCTTACCTTTTTACAGCCCTCTGCTTGGCTTACAGTCAGGGGACACCTGCCCAGAAGGCATCTGGGACCTTGTCTGTGGGAAGACTACACCTTTTGCATTTTGAAGGTAGAAAAACTGGGCCATCCTACCATGCCTGGGTTGGGGATCAGGAAGGCTGCCCTGAGAGCTTGGGCTGAATCTATTACGTATGTGGCTTCTGGGTCTAAATAAATTGGGCCCTTAAATGACAGCCAACTTTTTGGGTAATTAACCTAGTTTTGCCTTCAGAAATATAACTGAAATAGACTGAGAGACGGGGAGGCATCCTTCTAAATTTTTAGTGAAAAGGGGAAGCTCAGAATGGACTTTGGCTGATCAGGGGAGGAAAGGAGGACTTTTTCATGGAGACCCACAGCAAGGGTCACTGAGAAGGTAATGGATGGCTGCAGACCCTCCCTACCCTCCCTAGAGTCAGAGAAAATAACCCTGACCTCAGGCCCTTTACAAAGATTTGCCTAGACAGAAAAATTAACTGAAAATTGGCTATAAATAGGCCCAATGCATAGAGAAAATGCGTTAGATAGAGTAATGACTTCTCTTTTTATAATGTGATTTATGCATTGTTATACATATTTTTGGGTTTATATTTAATACCACTTTCTCTTTTCCACCCTAGTTCCTCAAAGCCTCAATGACATTGCTGGCTGTTGCTCTGACAAGAGTGACAAACACCTAATATGAAAGCTGAATTATTATCACTGCCCACAATCTTGATGTCCTACAATTAAAAGAAAATTAAATTGTGCCACTTAAGAGCTAGGTTATTTCACATAATATTTTGAAGTTTCTGGAATCTCTTGAGAAGTCAGAAAATACAGTAACACTATGTTCCTGCACAGAACCAATGGACTCAAGCTTGACATGGGCTGCTTCTTATTAAAGGGACTTACAGGGACAAGCATTTCCCCTGTTGAGCATAGTCCCAAAGTCTATTTCTCCTAGCCCACTTCATCCATTTAAGTTACTTGTCTGTCCTCTGTTGTTATTTGAATTTGTGATCTCCACTCTCACCAGAAAAACCATTAAGTCATTGGTGATAGGGAACAAGAAAAAGAAAAGTCCAAAAATAACTCAGTGCATTTCTTTGGGACTTACCTCTATCTTAAAATAGATGAAATGTCCTATCTACCCATTTTGGATTCAAAATAAATACCTGTGTTTGTTTGATACTTTCACTTAGTCTTTGGCAGGGATAATGGAATGTTCCTATACCTCCAGGGACATTAGTCTGGGGTTATGGCTCTCTTGGAGAAGGTTTAAACTTGCGAGCCCTGTTTAGCCTTGGTATGTGGAGTGGGAATACTTGCCTAGAAACATTTGCCATTGTCTTCCCTCTTCCACTCTCAAAGTTGGAACAGTTCTTTCAATTCTCATCGTTTCTAGCATGCTGCGGCCTCCTATATCCCAAAACCCTTTTATTTCCCTAGGTATGTGGCTAAAGGGAGTGGGTAAGACAAAATCTTTATTTCAGCATTCAGCTGCAGAATGACATATGGATCTGATTAATTTTTGTATTTGGTTTTATTCAAAATGTCTTATTGTTCCCTCCCAAGTTTTTTTTTTTTTTACTTTTTGCTTAAACTTTGGATTTGAAATAACAAAATATTACAGTGGAGGTCTGACTATTGCCCTTTAAAGTTTTTTCTTTTTTATTCTTCTATATGACCAGGCTTTACAGAAAGCTATTTTACTCTAAGAAATTAGGTTTCTGGTTATCAGGAGCCCTAAATAGACATGAATTACAAGAACGTCCTTTGAAAACCCCATGCAGCACTTGTTTCATTAAATTCCATGAAGCGACCTTAATTTAGTGGAACACTGGATAGGCTGTTCTTTTAACCTATTATCACTTTGGCCAGGCCCATAAACCATATTCATGGATGATTCCATCAAGAAGGACAACAGTGGGATTAATATTATTTCAGGATACAGTAAATGCCACAATGATGAAGCTGTTTAAGATCTGGTGCTCACGGTGTCACACTGAATGCATTGACATTTACTCTGCTATCACTTCATTTCCAATATTCCTTCCAAATCAGCCGATGCTAATGCTTCAGCATGTGTGCAGAATACAATTTGTGTGGGGGTGGGGAGACTGGAAAAAGATTGTACAAGTCTTTTTCCTTCCTTTTTTCCTTTTGGTATTGAGAATGGGGAAACTATACTTGGATGATATTTTACATGCCCTAGGCCCCAAGATGTTAGGATTGTAGATTCCCAGGCACTGGGTTTCCACGTGGAGGTGGATCAAAATAAGTCATGGGGCCCCTTTTAGCTGTGACTTAACACGTGGTATTAGTTCAATATGAACTAAGAAAGCATTACTCGGCATCCTTAGCATGTTGGCATGTTGGAATTCAGTATATATGAAAATGAAATGTCTATAATGGCACATCATTAGAAGGTCTTATTTATAGCATTTCCTGAATCTCCTTGGTATTTAAATTTGATGTCCCCAACAACAGTAAAGATACTGGTGGTTTTTGGGAATCTCTTTTAGAGAAATAGCAAAGATGTTATCTACAAGAACATTACTAACATCTAATCTCTTAATGGATTCTAGCTCCTCATTTTGAAGGTGAGATTCTTGGATCTGAAAGGAAATTTGAAAGTTGTCTAGTTCATGGTTCTCAACTTTCAATGTGCCTACGAATCACCGGGAGTTATTTCAATAACTAGATTCTGGGAGATTCCAATCCAGTAATTCGGATGTGAGGACTGAGAATCTGCATAGCATCTGACTCCCAGGTGATGTAGATGCTGCTGGTCTGTGAATTGTATTTCTAATTACAGACCAGTCACTTTAAATATCAACCATTGCCTACAATCTTGTTAGATGAGCATCTAGCATATGTTTAGACATCTCTTAGTAGGGGGCTTCTCATATTCTCTTAAAGCAGTTTGTCTCATCTTTGAACAACTCTGAATATGAGTTCTTTTTTACATTGTATCTAAGGTCTCACTCCCTGGACTTGTCAATCTCTGGTCCTGGTTCAAGTCCTTGGTCTTATATAATACATACAGCAAGGTAAGGAGACATTTCTCCTATTGAAAGAAAGCTTAGATTCTCTAAGTTCTGACCTGAGGGAAACTCTCCAGGTGGGAAGATGATCACCTATCCAACTGACCCGGGGTAACTTTTGTCTCTTTGGGGTTCATCGTTAACCTCATCATACTTTGCTGAGCCCCAGGGAACTCTGGTTCTTAGTTTGACTCTCCCTCCCTGCCCGACTGGAGGAGACATTTCCCCTATTTGAACTCTCAAATCTATCTATCTATCTAAAATACAGTACATTATACAAATTAATTTTTCTATTTCTGCCAGATTGTAAATTCATGGAAAGAGAGATTACGTCTTAAGCTTCTTTAGACTTCTTTAGTACCTTACACATACTGAGAGCTCAAATCATGTATATTAAATTGAGTAACACACAGAACCTGCCTCAAGGAATTTATAGCACTAACACAATAAAACATAAAGACACAATGTAGTAAATTAACACACTTGCTAGTAGTATAACAGATGGCTTTCAGAGAAGGAAAAAGTTCAGTGCAGGTAGGAGGAATTGAAAGGGCTTTTTGGGCAAAGGGGATGGGGGCTATACATTTAAATTGGACTTTACATAACTCATTTAATTTAACTAAGGATCTTGGAACTAGATGGAAAGAGAGTCTAGCAGAGGTTTAGGAGTGCATATGGTTTCTTCCAAGGAAGTTGGGGGTGGGGAGGGATGTAACTCAGGTGGATTTAAGGCAGGCATCAGCAAACTTTTTCAGTAAACAACTAGATAGTAAATATTTTAGGATTTGTGGACCTGCTGTTGTAGTGTGAAAGCAGCTACCGACAATATGTAAATGAATTGGCTTGGCCATGTGCCAACTAAACTTTATTTATGGACACTGAAATTTGAAGTTCATATAATTTACATATGTCATAAAATGCTATTCTTGTTTTAACCTTTTTTTAACCACTTAAAAATGTAAAAACCATTCTTAACTTGAGTGCCATATAAAAACAGGCAGTCAGCTGAATTTTGCCTATGGTTGTAAGCGGCAGGTCCCTGGTTGATGACCTGCCTGTCCAAGCAGAACTTTTCCGTGTTAAGGATTCCATGGATGGGAGGTTTGAGATAGACAGTGCCCCCAGCAAGGGAGCTGTCAGTAATTTTCACTAGAGAATGACTGTTTAAGAAAGATATGCAGAGCTGGGAGTGAAATATTAGTTTACAGGCATGGTTAATTATCCAGAATCCGTTTTCTATGTGAGTTGGCTCTCAAGATATGGAGAGATTTTGATGGTTATTCTCTTCCCCTCCCAACTTGCCCCTCTTCTTAATGTTTGTTTTCTATCTTATGACCTTTCTGATGTTACCTTGCCATAGCATCATTTCTCTACCTCATCAAGTTTTCTATGGCATACCCTCAGGCTTTTAGAATTATGTAAATACTGTTTCTTCCTGAGGAAAAAACCTCCCTAAAATTTTGGACTATGATCATCATCCTTATCTGATGTCATTTGGTTTTACTGTATGTCCTAGTGACATAAGAAATGAACAGTCTGCATGAAACACTTGGGAAAACACATATGTTTGGGGAGAAAAAGAGACAATTGTGTGTCCAGAGAGAGTGGACGAAACTTGCTCTGTGACTGGGAAGAGCCGCTTTCTCCCTGGAGGAGGAACAGGGTAGAGACAGTGAGTTTAGGGTGGGGCATGTGGATCTGTGCTACTGGGGTGAAGTTTGTCAGGTAGAGACATATGTAACAGGAGGTTGGGTGATCAGATCCAGAGTTTAGGAGAGAGGAATGGGCCGGAGATGTAGGTTTGGAAATTATCATTCGCATATTGCAGTTGAGACTCTTGACGGTGAGAATAGATAAATTAACAAGGCAAGCTCCTTGTAAGTCAGGGGCAGAGCAACATGTAAGAGGAAAGTGGAGGCAGCCCAAGAGGCAGAGAGAACCGGGACAATGGTGCCAGTCAAAGCAGCAGGGAGTGGAGGGGATACCTTGAAGGAGATAGTAGCCATCATCATCAGAGGCCTCAGGAAGTCAACTAAGAAACGTCCGAAAGTTAACATTGGATTTGGCAATAAGTAGATTATTAGTACTTTAGACTAATATTTGGGGGAGAAACAGAATGTGATGCTTTGTGAAACATGAAGCCCAGTATTGGACATTAAATAAAAACTGATATGAGCAATGCAAAGCAATAGAGAAAAGCTTCTTCTTGTGCACTCTCAAGTTAAGGCTTAAAAGATTGTCTGAGAAGAGTCGTCCCTGCAAGCCTCCCATGTGTCTGTCTATAGGGCCTCAGCTGTAGTTCGGACAGCCTCATTGGATTTCCAAACAGGTGAAGTTCTTGTGGGGCCAGGCCACAGGGTGCATCTCCGAGCCTTTGCCAAGCAAAGGGTGAGGGCACCTGCCCCTGCATGCCAGCTGCTGTCCTGCTTAGAGTCCTTCACAGGGCTGCTTCTGTGAGAGGAGAGGTGGCACATTGTAGCTTCCCTTTGTGGGTGAGGAAGCTGAGATCCAGACAAGTGAAGTGACTTGTTTCATACAACTCAATGAATTGGAGCTGGCTCAAGTGGCCAGTGTCTTAGTCAAAGGGGATTTCTGTTACATCATACTCTCTGAGTTGAATAACCGAATAAATGATACTTTTTTTGGTGTGCCCAAATATATGTAACATAACATTTACCGTATTTTAACCATTTTTAGATGTGCAATTCAGTGGCATAAAATACATTCATAATATAGCACAACACTGTTCACTACCATCCTTCTCCAGCACTTTCTCATTTTCCCTAACAGAAACTTTGTTCTCGTTAAACAATTACTTCCCATTTCTCCTTCCTCTAGCTACTGCTGATCTCTGTTCTGCTTTCTGTCGCTGTGAATTAGCCCAGTCTAGGTAACTCATAGAAGTGCAGTCATACAGCATTTCTCCTTTTGTGATTGGCTTATTTTACTTCATGTAATATCTTCAAGGTTCATCCATGTTGTAGCATATGGCAAGATTTCCTCGCTGTTTAAGGATGAATGATATTCCATTGTATTTATATATCACATTTTGTCTACTTACCTGTCCGTGGATATTTGAGTTGCTCTTCCTTTTGGTTTTGTAAATAATCCTGCTTTGCACATGGTATAGAAGTTTCCTTTTGAGTTCCTGCATTCAGTTCTTTTGGCATATACCTACGAGTGGAATTGCTGGACCATATGATAATCAACTTTTTGAGAAACTGTCAAACTGTTCATAGATATTTCTTGAGCACCTAGCATGTCCAGTAGTACCTTAAGCCTTAGGAATACAGTGGTATTGAGAGAAAATCTCTACAATTAAGGAGCTCACATTGTGGTTGAAGAGACAGTATTATAAATATAGATTATGACAGAATGTTGTAAGAATGGTGCAGAATAACCACCAAGAACTGTGCAAATCTATAGCAAAGTCAGAATACTCTAGGAGAGTCAGGGAAAGCCTCCTATCAGAGGTGACCTTGGAGGATAAATAGCTAGAAAGGGTACCAGGTTTGAGGGCAGTGTTATTCCATTTCAGTCACAGGGAACAGCGTGAGCAAAGTGATGGCAGGTGCATAAGACAGGCTTGGGAAGTCTACAAATAGCTGTTTCTAACTCCTACAGAACAGACTCCTGAAGCTGTTGCCGACATTGCTGTGGATACAAATGGTGAATTGTGGGCCACCCAAAGCCAGTCCTGTTCTGAGTGGTGTCTTGGGAAAAGGCTGGCCCATGAGGCAGAAATCCTGGGTTCTAGTCCTGGATCCCCCAATAAGCCAGATCTTTCATGTGTCACTCAACCTTTTTTGATATGTATCTTTCGTATATGAAAAATAACTGCCTTCCCTTGTACATGAGTGTCTTGTGAGCATCTGATATTACAAGTACTTTCAAGTGTTTGGAAAAGTGTGAAGCATACGTTAGCAATCTGTTATGCTGTTTGGGAAAAATACTGTAAGTGTATGAGGCAGATTCTGTTTTCTAAAGATATAAAGCTAGCCACATTTTGTTGCTGTTGTTTTTTGAGAAACAGTCTCACTGTGTTGCCCAGGCTAGAGTGTTGTGGCATGTCTCAGCTCCTGGGTTCAAGCAATTCTCCTGCCTCAGCCTCCTGAGTAGCTGGGATTACAGGTGCCTGATGTAAGGCCGATAGCCTCGCTGGGAGCTGGATGAGCAGCACCCACCCCCTCCGCACCTGATAACACTATTATCAGCAGGCCGACATTTGTGTTGTCAGGCCGGACATCCTACTTAGCACCTGCCTCCTCCATGCGGGCTCCCCACACCCACTGCTACATTCCAACCCCAGCCCTACACTCAACAGTAAATCATGTTCTCAGCCCTGCCAAAATTCAAAAATCCCGCCAAGGGCCTGACCAATGGCAGCTCGCCAAGTCCGGGTCCAGTCTCTCTATGGCCAATACAATTGCCCATGCTTTGTTTCCCCTCTAATCAATCTATTGCCTTCGCCTGCTCACCTGTTGATAGCCCCACTGGGCTACCAATGGCGGCTTGCCAAGTCCAGGTCCAGTCTCTCTATGACCAATACAATTGCCTAGGCTTTGTTTCCCCACTGACCAATCTATCGCCCTCACTCCCTATAAAACCCCATGCCCAAAAACGGCCGGGCGCGACTTCTCTGGCCCCTCTTCCTCGGACCATAGAACGTCGCCCGGGAGCTGAATAAACTGGAATTTAACTTTTCTGATATTGATCTCAGTTTTCTCACTTTAATTTTGACAATACACCTTACAGTTGGTGCCGGAAACCCGGGGGGAGTCGAAAGACCCCCTCCTGGGGGAAACTGACTCCTCCACCTAAGGCCGGACCAGGAGACTGCTCCGCGGCGAGGTAAGCTTACTTCTGTTGCCCACAGCCTCTCTCGCTGCTTGCTCGTTGGACTCCCTGCCTGTAACCGCGGCCGCGTCAGGGACTCCTTCCCGCCGTGGGCCTGGGGCCCCGGTTCCATTCCGAGGACCTGAGAGTAGAGGAGACGTCCCTACACTCTTGTCTTCTCCCCGTAAGGGGTCTGTCGGGGGTCAGGAACCTGTGGGAGACGTCCCCATCTTCCTGAACCCTCTTCGGTGCTCGGAAGGGCAGTCCAGGACGCCTCCCGATCATCTTCGCAGCAGCGAGTAGGGTTCGGGGTAATCAGGAGTCTGTTTTA
>PVKP010038051.1:0-21180 GCA_004027715.1 Plecturocebus donacophilus
TTTTGTTTTGTTTTGTTTTGTTTGAGACAGTGTCTTACTCTGTCGCCCAGGCTAAAGTGCAATGGCGGGATATTGGCTCACTGCAGCCTCCACCTCCTGAGCTCAAGCGATCCTCCCACCTCAGCCTCCGGAGTAGGTGGGACCACAGGTGTGCACCGCCATGCCTAGCTAAATTTTTGTATTTTCGGTGGAGACGGGATTTCGCCATGTTGCCCGGGCTGGTGTTGAACTCCCAGGCTCAAGTGATCCGCCCACCCCGGCCTCCCAAAGCTCTGGGATTACAGTCATGGGCCACTGTGCCCCTCCTGAAAACATCAGACCAGGTGAGGGAGAGGAGCCCCAGTGGCTCCATGAGCTGTGTGATGTGGAACTTTTGTGCCTTAGTCTCTCTCAGTGGAAAATGGGGTTTGATATATACCGGGGAATCCTGAGAATTCAGTTACTCCCCAAACACGCACATGTGCACATGGATCAATTCAGCAAACACTTACTGAGCACCTACTACACATGAGACTCAAAGGGATGTGTAAAGAGACGGGATGAGAGATTTCTGGCCTGCGCGGCCTCCATTTGAGAATGGGCCACCTCAGGCAGAGAAGACTGTGGCTAGGGCGGAAGTCCACATATGCAAGTAGGAGGGGGACAGGAGGGAGTTAAATATGCCAGGAGGAGCCTCCAGACAGCTTCCATCCTCTCTGCCTTTAGAGATAAGTTTGGAGAGAAGGGGTAACACAAGATGTGATCAATACCTGCATTCACATTTTTTCCTCCTCAGTAGAATATGTCTATATTTTTGAGGTAATCTTTTCTAGACTGTGTTTCCTAAGCTCCCTGGAGGCTTCATCAGGGGCAGGTAGAACAAGACCATTCTTAAATTCTAAGGTGACCAAAGTCAGAGATACTCTTACCTTCTTGGTCAATTCAGTAAAATTGCTCCTGTGGATGTACATCTGATCCTGTGGTATGTCTTGTTCCTTCCCACTAGGTTTATCATGCAGTGGTTATTCCTTTGCATTTTAAAATGTGGGGTTTGCCTGGGCACTAGGTGGTAGAACAGTGCATAGCTCACAGGACAGAAGTTGAACTGGGCCACACAGAGCGTATGTGCTGGTGATCCTCCCAGCAAAGGGCTAATCCCTTCTATATGTAGCAGCCCCAAATCCTGGCCTGAGACAAATCCTCATCAGTGCCTTCTTTTTAGCAGTCAAGGGCACTCTGAAATTAGAGCCATCTGTTAGCTCTTGTACCTTCCAGGTGCAGTTTGCAAATCTGAAAGGGCTGGAATAGTTGGCACAGAGATTCTTCAGATAGGAAAATGCTGCTGCTGGTTTTCCAAGGAGCACAGAGGTTATGTACCAGTCCTCATACAGGCTCCCTCCCTGGCCCCAGTCACCTGCATCAGTAGAATTTCAAGCGTAGGCTGGACAGGTTTGAAGTCAAGTTTTTCCTGTCAATACAAAATGGAAAAACAAACTATTGACATTGAAAAGGACCTGAGACATTGTCTACTCCAGCCCTCTGTTCTTAAGGTGTGCAAGTTGAAGTATGGCTGCCGTGTAGTTAGCCATGTTGTGGAGTGCCTCAGTTTACCACTGTGTTCACTGTATTACATGGACTCACTTTAGCCATGATTGACATCCACAGAGCAACTGAGAGAAAAATGCACACTCAGTTTAGTTTCCTATCCACTAATAAAGGCTATGTAATAATGCACAGCAGATTATACATACAGTATTTTTTTATCTGAATTGTTTGATATGTATTATTTGTATATCTGATATGTATTATAAGCATGCCAGGCTTGGGAGGCAGATGATGGATTGTATTGTGCTGATTTTCCAATGATTTATCAATAATTCTTGATATGATTTGGCTGTGCCCCCACCCAAATCTCAACTTGAATTGTATCTCCCAGAATTTCCAAGTGTTGTGGAAGGGACCCAGGGGAGGTAATTGAATTATGGGAGCCGATCTTTCCCATGCTATTCTCATGATAGTGAATGAGTCTCATGAGATCTGATGGGTTTATCAAGGGTTTCCACGTTTGCTTCTTCCTTATATTTCTCTAGCTGCGGCCATGTAAGAAGTGCCTTTTGCCTCCCACCATGATTCTGAGGCTTCCCCAGCCATGTGGAACTATAAGTCCAATTAAACCCCTTTTTCCTCCCAGTCTTGGATATGTCTTTATCAGCAGCATAAAAATGGACTAATACAATTCTGTATTCAAAAGTCAGTAGATACAGTATGATATAGTAGTTACATTCTCAGGCTTCAGAGTCTGAGTTCAAATCCTGACTATACCATTTACCATCTGTGTGACCCAGGACAAGTTACTTAACCTGTCAATAGCTCAGTTTCTCATCTGTAAAATGGAGCTAGTAATAGTACTTATCTAAGTGTTGTTCTTTTGCTGCCCTCTCACCATGGTCCCCTCTTCCTCTGGCCAACCCAGACCATTCTGACAGGTTGACAGCCCTGTAACAAGTATTTACTAACCTGTGCCCAGCACTGTACTTGGTGGATCTGAAGCTCATCTCCTACCTCTAATCTAAGCATCCCTAACCTCCGGGCCACCTACCAGTTTTTGGCCTGTTAGGAACTGGGCCACACAACAGAAGGTGAGAGGGAGCAAACAAAAGAGGCTTCATCTGTTTTTACAGCTGCTCCCTATCCCTCACATTACCGCCTGAGCTCTGCCTTCTGTCAGATCAGTGGTGGCATTAGATTCTCAAAGGAGCATGAACTCTATTGTGAACTGTGCATGTGAGGGATCTAGGTTATGCACTCCTTATGAGAGTCTAATGCCTGATGATCTGTCACTATCTCCCATCACCCCAGATGGGACCATCTAGTTGCAGGAAAAGAAGCTTAGGGCTCCCACTGATTCTATATTACGGTGAGCTATATAATTATTTCATTGCATATTACAATGTAATAATAATAGAAATAAAGAGCATAATAAATGTACTGTGCTTGAATCATCCCAAAACTATCCCCCACCCCACCACCCCACCAGTCCGTGGAAAAATTGTCTTCCACGAAACTAGTCCCTGGTGCCAAAAAGGCTGGAGACCTCTGCTCTGGTTGGATATTCCAAGGAGCCTGATTGTGGTTTGTTTTCCCTTATCAGAATCTGAGCCCTTCTTCTAGCAAGTGCTAAGACATGCTAACTTCACTCACTCAACTACTCCAGATACAAAGAGGGCAGGGGGAAGAAAAAAGAAGGGGGTGGAGCATCTGGTGAAAGGTGGGCATAGTCATTCATAGCAGTGAATAAGCATTGCTAAAGGAAATGATTGGGGGCAAGTAAAAGGGTTTTGAAGCTTTGTTGAGGATTGAAAAATGATAAACTTGAAATGGTCCCCAGCTAACATCATAGGAGAATTTGCTTCTGCAGTGCTCAACTTTCCAGAGCAGGCGTGGAGAGAATCCAAGTCTGTGTCAGTGCCTGGGGACTCTCAGGGTAGACTCTTCTAAATGACCAGCGACCAAGGAGGTGAGGGGGCTGATGAGTGTGCTTGCCATTGGGTCCTATCTGGGGAGAAGAAAATGAAACAGGGTGGGGTGTACAGGGTGTCTCTTGACATGCTATGCCAATGGAAAGAGGGTTAGGAGCTGATGGTCTCAGTTGTTCATTATCTGTCAGGCACTGTGCGCTTTATCTCCCTGTTTTTGTTGGGCTCATCTAAAAGCAATTCCTGAGACATGTTTTTATTAGGGTGCAAGTAGTTTTTTTTTAGGAGGTGATTCTAGAAAGCATGGTAAAGGAGTGAGGACATGAGATCAGGCAGGGAAGAAGCCACCACAGGCCACTGGGACTCGGTTTTGCAAAGGACCCTCTGAGGAACTGTATAGAACTCAGTGAACCCACCAAGGGGCAGGAAGCTGAATTATTTATCTACCAACTCCCACCTTTCATTGACTGAGGGTCACTCCTGGGGTATTCACTCCCTTCTGTTCCTTCTCCCTGAAACACTCATGCAGAGAGCCACAGAAAGTCTGTGGGAGTACACCAGGACTGTCTGCAGGTCAGTGAGCTCCAGGTGAGGGGGTGTGAGGAGGGAACCAACAGAATCTGCTACCCACCTCCAGACTGGGGAGGTAAAAACATGAGTAGGATACGACACTGGCCCCAAGAGACTGAGAGTCCAGGGACAGACATAGAAACACAAACAATTACAAAACAGCAAAAGAAGTCTTATGATAACCAGGGATGAGCAAAGTGCTGAAGGCATGCAGAGGAGGCGCTGGTCTAGGGAGCTGGAGGTTCATTAAAGGACATTTGTTTTCCTAAAGGATAAGTAGGCAGTTGCCATATAAGAAAAAGGAGACTGAGCATTCCTGGGAACACATATTTTATGTGCAAAGGCACAGGATCACGTGTCGGGCAACATGAAAGTTCAGTGAGCTGAAATTTCCCTTCTGAGCTCTTTTGGATTCAAGGAAAGAGGCTCACTGAAGGTCACTGAGGCAAACATGGAGTTGATTGTGATGGTCCGAGGATCTCAAGGGGGCACCCAGGACAGGTTCTTCCAGGCAGCCAGGCCTCCTGGGAAACAGGTACTGGCTACTGACATGAAGCAGTTACTTTGTTTTTCTGTCTATCTCTCTCTGGGGCTCTATGGTGATTCCTGTTTGGTTGTCCTTTCTGTTGACTGGTTTCTTTGGCTTTGACTAGTAGGACTTTCCTCTGTAGCTCCCTTAATTTCCTAGGAGAGGGATCCGGTTACACTCTTCACAGCATGCTGGCCAGTTCCTGTGCTCTGCCTTCTAGTCTAAGGCCTTCTCCTGACTAATTGGCCATGGTAGGGGCAGGAGGTACACACAGGGATGGATGCTGCTTCATCAGGGGCTGTGGATGGAGTACAACACCAGAATAGTGTCCCAGGCAAAACAAGAAGCAGTGACATGTCTATATTTGGAAGCATGAGAGAGATGAGGAAGAGTTTGGTTGGAAGTACCTGGCTTCTGGAAACAATCTGGTTGAGTTAATTGGGTACTGCTGAGAAGGGTCTTGTGGGTTTGCACAAAGGGGAACAAGATCACGTGTTTAAATTTAGAAGTGCCATGTTCAGTTTGGGACTTGAAGGAGGTTTCCCATCAACTTGAAGAGGTTAATTCTGGAGGGTAGCAAAAACAAAACAAAACAAAACAAAAACAAAAAAAAACCTGTCTGGATAGTTAAAGCTAAGCTAAGTCAGTCCCAATAGGAAAACTGAGGAGCAGAAAGTTTGGATTCAAGAAACAGGGTTTAAATAGAGGAAAATATATATTTAAAAGACAACAATAAAAGAAAACAGTTATTGAAAGTTAGGAGATGACGAAAAGTTGCAGAATAGGAGAGTTAGTGGTTAAAGAGTGCAAAATCCAAGTTTTGGAGATGGACCCATTCTTAACAGTGACCAGATCCAAGATGTGGTTGTAGGAATGGTCACCAAAGTGGAGACCTCTCAGCAGAGGAGGTCAAGAAACCCAGTGTCCAGAGCAAAGCTAGAGTTGGGGTAGAGTTTGGAACTCTTTTGTCAGCAAGCCACAATAAGAAATACATTTTACATCACAACCCACAGCATATAGGTCTACATATCTTTGACTGAAACAATGTTTCATTTAAAAAATACACTTAGCTAATATGATATGCTGCTACATTTCCCTCTATTCCATTCTGCTCTGTTTTGTCTTGCTTGTCATGACACGTTCAGTTGATTTCATGACCATAAATGGGCCACAACCTGCAGTGGGTAGAACATTGAGCCAGAGTGTTGGGTCATCTGTGTGGAAGCTGAAGTGGTTTTGGGATGTGGAGAAGAGTGGAGAGTCTACTGGTATCAAAGCCACGGCGAATGTGCGAAAGAGTGGTTCAGGGCAGAGGTCCCCAGTGGCTAGAAAAGGGGGCAGGTGCCACCTGGAAGAGGTTCTGAGAGAAGGCAATGAAAGCCACTACCTGGAGGCAGCAGTGGGAGGAGCTGTAGCCCTGAGATTTTCCCCATAGCTTCTGTTTCTAATGCACAGGTAAAAATGCCCCTCTAATACTGCTTCTAGTATTTTCTAACAGTTGGGGAATGGTTACTCTTTGCTATTTTACTTACATCAACACATTGTCTCCTCACCAAAACAGACAGGCAATATTAAAACATACCCTTCTTTTACAGATGAAGAAGGGTTAAATAACTTGTGCCCACAGGAGCTTATAGCATGGGGATTCGAACCAAGTACTCAGCACTAATGCAAAGGATCCCTGAATAGCCTTGTGACCCCATGGTATGATTCATTCTGTATCCTGCTGCATGACAGGAGCATGCAATTTAGTTTCACAGCAGGAAGAACAGGAGGCCAGCCTCTTGCTCTCTGCAACTCCTCCCTTTCCAAACCCCTCCTTCCACATATGGGAGTGATATTTTCCTAAAACAGAAATGTGCAAATCTCCTGATTTATGTATTGTTTTAGGCAATTCTGATGTCCAGGCAATGAGCCATTCTACTAACGTGCAAACATGGAATTTCAGTAAAAACATGATCAGAGAGTGGTTAGCTGCCCTTCCTGGCCATGAATCATGCTAGCCATCTTGACTCCATTTCTCCCTTTTCTGTTTGTCATCCCTCAGCATTTCTTCTCCTTCAAACTTCTCTCATCACACCTTCTCTGCCTGGCTCCTTTCCTGGCAAGTCTTTGTGAGTCAGCATAGATGTCCAGTTTTCCTGGTCCTATTTACTCTTTCTCATTAAGCCTCTCTTTTCCTATTGTTGGTTGTCACAGTAACTGATACTACACAATGCAGGTTCCAAGTCCATGATAGGAAAGATGGGGCCACACAGATGGCTCAGTTGTCCCTGCAGCTCTCCTTCTTTGACCTAACAATCTGCTTATTTTTATCAGGTTTTCTGAAGAAAAGATCCTCTTGTGTTGCCTCTTCTGAACTCAATCCTAATGCAGCAAATCCTCATGTAATCTATCAAAGTAATCAATTTAAACATTTATAAACCCTTCCCTCCATTTATTTCAGAAATTATCCTTGAGAGCCTTTTGAAGATGTTCCAATGAATAGCTAGGAGCATAAATTATATTTTGAATTGATCAAAGTAAAAATAAATATTATTGTTCATAAAATAAATAAGAGAACACCATATAAACATTATAATAAGTCATTTAGGGAAAAATATTTTATAAAGCCACTCAAGAAAATTAGAAAATTATGATTAGAATTTATGTAACTTGGGTTCTATGACACAGAGCTAAGCAAAACAGAAAAGTCATAGCCACATTTCCAGACAACTATAGTTCCAAAGAAATACACAAATAAAAATGTGTTACCACTTCTAGCTTTTTGGTATTCTGCTCTTGAGAACTTTTTAATTATGAAAATATAAACGGAAAACTCCAAGTAATTCTTTAACTATAAAAGTTGTTTAATTTTGCTGCTCTTTGGTACCATTTATGTTTCAAAGTTAACATTTCCTTTTATTTTGATTAATATTTATGAATTGATCATCCTTATCAGGATCTTGTGATGCCAGCACTATTATTGATTTTTTTATTTTTATTATAACATTTAAATTTTTTGTAGAGAGGAGGTCTTGCTACATTGCCCAGGCTGGTCTTAAATTCCTGGTCTCAAGCTGTCCTCTAGCCTTGGCCTCCCAAAGTGCTGGGATTACAGGTGTGAACTACATACCCAGCCCAAGCATTATTATTAAACCCATTGTGCAGATGGGAAAACCAAGGCAGATACTCTTCTAGTTTTAAGCAGTTCTGCCCTAAAAGACATGCTCTGTAGTTTGTCAAGGTCTTTTTCCCAGAATGTTAACCTTGTTCAACTGCAAACAAGGAGAGCTTCCTGGGGATGTAACCAGTGCAGTTACACAGGGCCCTAAACTCAGAAAGGCCTTCCTTCCACTTAGGATTTAATGCTTCGTGTTTTGGGGTCTTGGGATTTGTAATCATTTCTATCTTCGAATTTTTGTGCTGTGCATGATGTCCAATGGCACAGTGGAAATTGCACCAGAGGTTTGGAGACTCAGTTTAAGTTCAATTCTTCCTGGTGTCCCCTGTCTACCTCTCTGGGATGAATTATCAGCTGCCTCCTCCCCACAATTGCTGCTGCCTTCTGCACACAGTGGCAACCAGGTTGCATTGAAGTTGGGGGACTGGAGGCCTGAGGCCTAGGAGTGGATGCCTTGTGGCATTTCGGGGCAGTGCAAGTCAGCATTCATCACCATTGGACTGGTAGCACTTCCGTGGGTTCTATGAGAGCTGAGTGGGAACCTCCCACCTATCCTCAATCCAAGTACTGTATTCCAAGCACATTATAGTTTAGAGGTTGCAATCTTTTGTGGGCCCATGGGAAAAGGAGATTGTCTTGACTTCCCCACATCCAGCCAAGGCCACACATTTTCACTGTACCCTGGACCTTGCAAATGATGTAGACAGCCTGAATAAGAAGGATAGGGACTGTTATGATTTGATTCATTTCCCCCCACCAAATTCATATAAGAATGATACCTTACTTGGAGATAGGGTGTTCACAGAGGTAAAAAAGTTAAAATGAGGTAGTTAGGGTAGCCCTAGTCTATTATGACTGGAATATTCATAAGGAGGGGAAATTTGGACAGAGAAATATGCATAGAGAGGTGAGGTGAAGAACACAGAAGTTGGTCATCTAGGGGTCAAGAAGAGAATCCAGGTGAGACGTTTACCACCAGCTGCAGAGGTCTGACCTGCAGACCCTGACTCAATGGCAGATGAATAAATGCACTCTCATACCTGGTTCAGTGATTGAAGTTGGCTAGGGATGGTCATCAGCTGCTTTCAGAGGGTGTAATGCAACCAATCGCCCAAGACCCCCTGTACATCCACGCAGTTATTCAGTAAAACATTTCATAACAGAGGTTCTAAGTCAACATGCTTGTGGATAATTAGCATGGCTAAAAGAGTGGTTTCACGAATGATAAAAGCTTTAGGTTCTGAGCCCCGAGTAAACACTATTAACAGGTAATTCCCCATTGATCTCCCCCTGAGAGGACCATCCAGGACAAAGTTTACATGAGTAAACAGAATAGAGACAAAGGGATGTGGGCAAACAGATGTAAACTGGGAAAGGGTTATATCGTCCCTGTCTTTTCTCTAACATAATGGACTGGCTACCCTCAACCTGTCCCAATAAAACCTTACAGCCTTCCAAAATGGTTGAGACTATAATCTATACCTTTCCCTAATATTTTCTGTAATATCTTGCCAGCCACCCTGAGTGAATCTCAACATCCAGGAACCCATCCTTCCCTCACAGCCCTCAGAAGGAATCAACCCTGCCACACCTTGATCTCATGCTTCTGGCCTCCAGAATTGCCAGAAAAGACGTTTCTGTCATTGAAGCCACTCAGTTTGTGCTATTTCATTATGGCAACTCTAGCAAACTGATACAGGGACTAACACTCTATCTACCACTAAAAGTTGTTTCTTTACATTTCTACCTTGCCTTTAGTAAATGTTTTTTCTTTGAATGGGCATACTCTCAAAGCAGCTAAGATGAATAGCTCAGTGTAAACACTTTTGTTTTCAGTAATGTCACATCATTTCCAGAGTTCTTTTGGTTGATAATGGAGTTGTTTTCTGGTTTTGTTGTTATTCGTAACCCAGTCTTTTCATCATTACCCCCCATCCCCACCAGGCTTTAACATGCAGGCATTTGTGAGGACATCTTAACAACGTTCTGTCTTTTTGTGTCTTGCCTTAACTTGCATTTTGTAATGAGGCTCCCTGGTGATTGAGAGGGTATATTTTCAACACAGTCTATAAGATAATCACAGAGCTCCTGTGAATAATTATTTTTTACATCAGCAATTTCTGTTAGGTACTTTCCTGTTAAATAAAAGCAAAATGATGGGAGAATAGACTAAAAGCTAAAAGGAAGAAAAATGTTTTCAATTCAGTTTTAAAATTCATTGGTAAGATACAGAGGTCTAGCGAAGCATCACAGAAGAGAGAAGATTTTCTGCTAGTGTCAGCAGCTGCCAAATGAGGACAGAGCAGGAGCACAGAGGAGGGGACGGGAATGGGCAGGGAGTGGCAAGGACAGTCTGAAAGGGTTAACCCCTCCTGGCACAGGGGTTGGTAACAGGCAATTTGAAGCCTCAGAAAACTGCAGTCTGGTGGCACTGATTCAGCTGGGTTTCATTTTTCCTACATGTGAGAAAGAGTATTGTGTGCCTCCTGGAACTTGGAGTGGCAATTGGGGGAGATTAGAGAGAAAAGGGAAGAGAACACATAAAAAGATTTAGCAAGAGGGGTCCACAGTCCTGCGGAGATGGTGATTATCCAGGTTCAGAAGCTGTAGGAGAATAAAGAAAGCTCAGACATAAGGACAATGCTAGGACAGGGCAAGAGGAGGAAGTTCTGAGACAAGACAGAGAGGTTTCTAAAAAATGTACTTGGATAACTTTTTAGTTGGTTAATAGAAGGCAATTGACAGGAACACAATGGTTTTAGATTAAAAGACACACAGAAACTCAGATAATTTGAGAGAAAATGCACATTTCCATACAGAGATGGGTGTGAAGGGTTGGCCCACTTTTCACTTTGTTCTGTGGATCTGTTCTTTGAAGAACCATGCACATGCTGCCTGCTGCAAGCATGGGAAGCTCCTCACTTACTGGTTTGAAAGGTCATACTAAGAATCCAGATTTTCTGCATCACTCGGCCATGAATAGGACTTGATTCAGCAGCTTACAGTATCCTTTCCTGCTACAGAGTAATCTTAGGAACACGATTAGTTCTGAATCCATTGTTCACTAGAGGGAACAGATAATGACAAACCAAAATTTGTGAAGCTGGAAAAAATCAATATATCTCAAGAGAGAAGCTGCTCACCATCAGACTGGTTACAGAGGAGAGATGCCCTCCCCATTTCCTTCTGGACTGCGTCCCTGCTGAAACCAAAATACTGTTAGAATAGCAAGGAGATGTACAGAGTTAAGAGAGGCTGCAGGGCAGGAAGTGCGTGAGCCCAGCACTGCCTCTGTGGATAGACAGAATAGAAGCAATTTCAAACCTATGGGACTGGGGTAGGAGATTGAAATGGGGTTGCAGTCTGCATGCTGTGGCTTTCTAATAGCTTGTCATAAGCATTGCACTTGATGTGAACCATGCACTGGAATTTCTCCTTCCAGTTCCCTTAATGGAGCAGCACAAAGACTGACTTTATGTGTGTAGTTGGATTAGATGAACACCTTCCGGGTGTAATTTATTGAATACCAGAAAGTCCTTTGTCTAAAATGGCACCGTTAAAACTATTGTTTTATTGTTTCTTTCAAATGGCTTTTGTTAAAAATGCAGAAACTTCACAAAGACTTAACAGTACAAATCTTATCTTACTTAACACTTCAAACCTTCATTCAGATAGTCCTAAGAAAAGAGCTGTCTAAAGCTAAAGGGAACACTGAAGGCAGGGAGAGGTGTTGAGAAGGGGTGCAGAAGATCAAGTGGAGGGGCCTCAGGAGAAACTCCCTGTAGGTACCTCCAGTCTGTGCTGTTCACACAGACAGATCAAACTGCAATAATGGCCCCAGGCTTTAGACTTCAACCTCATGGCACCCCATTTTGCTTATATCTCCTATGTCAAAATACATTTTGGCATTAAGTTAAAATTTTTTCTGCGTATTTCAGGGATTCCCAGGGAGAATGTAACTTCCTTGCAGGCAAACACAATGACATATATATTCTTCTGTCTGCCAGGTTCCCAAACCATGCCATGTTAGCACCTGATAGATGTTTGTCGCCTGAAATTTCAAGTCAGCTACTTCAAAATGTTTGGCAACAGTCTATCGCAGTTTATTTTCTTCTTTCTAATTTATAAATGAATGCATGTAAATAAAGCTACATCTGGACTGAATATGATCCTCATTGAGTAGATAGACAAATTTTCTAAGACAAAAATGGATTTGGAAAAAAAAAGTAAAAGAATGGTTCAATTAAATAATCTTTACAGTTCCAGCCGGCTCTGAAGTTCATGGTTCTGGGCTGATGGGTGAAGTGAGTCTCCTCTGCCACACCCGTCTTCCTTCCAGCGCTGCCCTGCTTTGTCCCCCCTTGAAAGCGGTCAAGTGTGTGTGTGTGCACACTCCCTGCTCAGAGTCTGGTGACGCTGAGGGGTCCTGTCCACCTCACATGTGGCATCAGTTGAAGAGCCAGTTCAGTGTCTTAAATGTTGGTTTATTTTCTTTCTCTTATTTTTTATCACTTGGTTTTTAAAGCCTTTTAAATAATTGTTTATTTTATTTAAGTTCTGGAATACATGTGCAGGATGCGCAGGTTTATTGCATAGGGAAACGTGTGCCATGGCAGGTTGTTGCACCTATCATCCCATCATCTTCATGCATTAGCTCTTTATCCTGATGCTTTCCCTTCCCTGCCCCTGCCACAGGCCTCAGTGTGTGTTGTTCCCCTCCCTGTGTCCATGTGTTCTCATTGTTCAGCTCCCCCTTATAAGTGTTATCACTTGTTTTTAAGGGCTTATTTTGTTTTTGTTGTTGCTGTTGTTTGTTTGTTTTGAGACACTGTCTCGCTCTGTCTCCCAGGCTGGAACACAGTGGCACAATCTTAGCTCACTGCAGTCTCTGCTTCTGGGTTCAAGTGATTCTTGTGCCTCAGCTTCCCGAGTAGCTGGAAATACAGGCACGCACCACCACGCCTGGCTAACTTTTGTATTTTAGTAGAGACCTCAAGTGATTTGCCTGCCTCAGCCCCCCAAAGTGCTGGGATTACATGCCTGAGCCACCACGTCCCACCATTAAGGGCTTATTTTAATGCAATTATAATGTTTTCTTTGGAACTGTTGAACTCTCTTCATTAGCTATGCAAATTCCCATGATTCCAGAACAAATATATACAGTTTCAAAGGACAGATATTTAGGCAAATAATTTCTCTCTATCTCTAGCATCTTACTCAGTGTCTATGAAGTAGCTGGCATCCAATGAAAGCGAGTTGAATAAGTGAATATTCCGTATGTAGTCATAAAGGTAATATCCTAAACTTCAGTTTAACAGTTGATCAATGAAACATTCTCCTCCCATTCCTTAGAAGAGCACAAATTATCTCATGGTGCCAAAGAGTGGATCTGAAATGATCTCCTAAAGGAACTCAGAAGTAGAAAGTAGAACCACTGTCTTCCATGAATCTTATTTAAAAAAAAACATAGAAATTAGCTTATAAGTTACTTCTAATAAATCAATCCCATTTCTCCACCTAAACTTATAATTATGAAGGGAAGTATAATAACATTTTCCTGCAATGAGATTTAGTAATTCTGGCAGTACTTCATTAATCACTTAATCAGTGTTCAAGCAGAACTGATGTCCTTGACATGTATAATCAATCTTGATTCCTCCCACATTTGATTTCCATCTTTTAAAAAATCCAGCCACTACACACACTAAGGATTGGTGGCTTATTTTCACATTATAGTTTTGTTAGAGACATTATGTGTATATAATAACAATCAGAATATTGATACGTATATTAAGTCTCCTCACAGTCTATTTGAAAGTAATCGTTTTCTCTTCAGTGAATTTATGGAGATTAACAGTGCTAGGATCATATTCTATTATAACTTAATGGAAAAATGGGCTCAAGTCATTTTTTAACTTAGTATATTTAGAGGTAACATGTTGATTATTATTGGTGAACCAGAGCTCCTTGCCTATGGCACATTCTGAAGAACTTTTCTAAAGTTATTTCCTAAAGGCAGCTGACATGCAAATGTAAGTAGCATGCCAAAATTAGGCAGCAGTGGATTAGGGGTGTCACATGTTCTGCTTTGGGGAGGTACTTTTGTGATTGCTGGTGTGACTACAGAAGTTCCAATTTCTGCCACTCTTTTTCTCTTAACACTGATTAATTTGGAAGTTTAAAAGCATTATTGACCAGGCATGGTGGCTCTCACCTGTAGTTCCAGCACTTTGGGAGACCAAGGTGGGAGGACTGCTTGAGCTCAGGAGTTTGAGACCATCCTGGGAAATATATTGAGATCCTGTCTCTACCAAAAAAAAAAATTAGCCACACATGGTGTTGCACACTTGTAATCCAAGCTACTCAGGAGGCTGAGGTGAGAGGATCAATTGAGCCTGGGAAGTTGGGGCCTCAGTGAGCCATGTTAGTGCCACTGGACTCCAGCCTGGGTGACAGAGCAAGACCCTGTTTCAAATCCCCCAACCCCACACAATATTTATTCACCCCAAATGTTAGGTGTGTAATTTTCATGTCCACAGATTCACAGACCACCCATCCCCCGATCTACACACTGCTTGTCAACAGCATGCATTTTTCTCCTTCCTATTAAAACACCTACAGTGTAGACTGTACAGGTGGGTAATGCAGAAAATCAACAAATGAAGGCCCTTAATTCATAATTGCACATGTATTTGAACAAAGGAGGCAAATATTTTGTTATCTCGTTGTTTGGAGAGTATTTTTCCTCCATAAAAGGTGATAGCGTGGTGTCTCAGGATTGTTTAAAACTAAAATGTCTGCACCTCTGTGTGCTGCAAAAACTGAAGTAGAAATAAGCTTTTGTGCTAACAGTGTAAGAGGAGAAGCCTTTGAGGGATGCTGAGATTAGCACTCTGTAGGTTCAGCCAGATCTACAGCTGGATCTATAGACCAAGAATCAGAAAGTCAGAGGGATAAAGTAATGATGACAGCTCCCATTTCCTGAGGCTTTTCATGGTGGTCTGTGGTGTGCTTTGCATGGGTTATTCAATGGAATATTTTTAACATCCGTAAGAGGTCAGTACCATCCATATTCCCTGTTAAGGAGGAAAGATGAGGGTCACAGAGATGGAGCAATCTGCCCAAAGTTACATAGCGGGTCTGTGATGGCTCTATGTGACTCTAGAGCTCTCAATCACTAGCTAGGTTGTCTACACACATATCTGAGGTGTGTAAACTGAGGCACAGTCAGTAAGTTGCAGAGCTTACAATATATTTGAACATATATGTTAGGTAGAAGCTGAACTACAAACCCATTATAGTAAAATAATCCTTTAATGAAAAATTAATGGAACTCTGGGTTAGCTAGAAAGTAATTAGTAGGTTACAACAGAAATTAAGGTGAACATTCAACCCAGGAGTGAAAAAGTGAAAAGGAGAGTTGGACAGAAAGTTAATTATCAGACTCCATATTGCATTGATGAGAGGGGAATTTGATTTTGAATGACTATTACTAATAACCATGCAGACAAGGCCTTCATTAGGAAAACAAATTTCCTGATCTAAATGAAATCTCCCTAAAACCATTTATTTTCCCCACCCCACCCCCTCTCTTTTGCTCTGATGTACAGTGATTAAAGAAATTCTCTGATAACTAATTCAACTCCTCAAATCTGTGGCTATAAGTAAGGTCACCAATTCTTAAATGAGGTATAGCGTTTACTAATACATGGACAATCTTTTTGTAACAGAATCTGAAGTGACTTTGGTTACTGTAAATCAGTTCTCTTCAGGCTAACTTTGGAGAAACCAAAACGTTTACCAGAATGAAGCATTGTTCCATCGTGGATCCATGAGGAGGCCCGTCCTGCCCTGTCCCAAACCTCTACAAGGCCTCTGCCCGTTCCCATTCTGCCCTCCATGACACGACCTGCCCTAAACCCCAGACATTCGAGGGAACCCTATCATATCCCTTCAGAGTTCTGAAGAACAGACAGGAAGTGAAATAGAAGAGGGGAGCCTAGTTCATGGAGAACCAAAGAGTACCTGGGCCTGACCAGACATGAACCGAGGTGACCTCAGCAGCCAGAGGCCGAAGCAGCATGTATGTTTTATCAACAGCAAGCACTGACTGAATTTCCACCATGTGTGCAACACACCCAAGCTTAGACCAAAGAAATGAGACTGGGTTTCCATCTTCAAAAAGCCTGTGAGAAAACACATTCATAACTGCTGAGTACTAGGTGCCTTCCAGGCCAGCAACTTGGATAAAGTCAGGTAGCAGGTTGGGGAAAGTCAGGCCAGCAACTTGGGTAAAGTCAAGTAGCAAGTTGGCAGCTAACATGTATTCCCCAGCTGGGTCCCAGCAGCTTTTCCACAGGAAACACACCCAAATTCCTTTTTCCTGCTTCAGGAGGAGAGCTCAGGGGCATATCACAAAATGCCTGCTATCTCTGCCCATCCATGTGGCCTCTGGTTTCTGCTACTGTAATAGTGCTCCGTCACCTCTCATGTTTCGAGGTGTTGCGCCATAGCTAGTGCCCTGGGCATCCACCTGCTTCTGCCAGCCCCACCCAGCAAGCCATCTTTCAAGAGGTGCCCCCCTCCACCCTTAAACATTGTTTTCTGACCAGCATTGAATCCTGTATCAGATCACAAAGCAGCATTTCACTGATAGCCTTTTGATTTTCTACAGGAACTTGTTGGTAGAGATTTTCATTCAGTGGCTCTTGATTCAGCAGCTGTGTTCCTAATGTTCAGGCACTTGTCTGAGAAAGCCAGTGTTGTCATATCCATTGGCACCCACTGTCCCTCCCCAGGAGCCCTGAGTATTATTACCAATCCCCCTCTCTAAGCAATTGTACAAGCGTACCTTCTCTGACCTGAGTGGATTGACAGGTAACCCTTGTTCCTATATGGCCAAATGAGATCTTAGATCAGAGCTCTGCCATTAACACCAATAAGCCCTTTCATGCTTCCAAGAAACTCCTCTGTTTTATAAAAATAAAGCCCTTCAGGTGGACCTGCCCAGCAACTCCAGACCTGTGAGAAATGGCTGGCAACTGTGGCATTGCGCACTTAGATATGCACACTGAGATCCTCAGGACCCTAGTTAATTCTATATGAAAATTTCCCGCCACGTCTTTGATTTTTGTTTCAGATAAAGGGATATTCGTTATCCAAAGCGAGAGTCTCGAGAAATGCATCCAAGCAGGGAAATCGGTACTGACCCTGGAGAACTGCAAGCAAGCAAACAAGCACATGCTGTGGAAGTGGGTTTCAAACCACGGCCTCTTTAACATAGGAGGCAGCGGCTGCCTGGGCCTGAATTTCTCCGCCCCGGACCAGCCGTTGAGCTTGTATGAATGTGACTCCGCCCTCGTTTCCTTGCGGTGGCGCTGTAACAGGAAGACGATCCTGGGCCCGCTGCACTACTCCGTCCAGGTGGCGCGCGATAACACTGTGGTGGCCTCACGGAAGTATTTTCATAAGTGGATTTCTTATGTGTCAGGTGGTGGAGACATTTGCGAATATCTACACAAAGGTAAAAATAATGTAAATAAGTACTCAGGGAATGATATCTTTTTACAATTTGCCTATAAATAAAGATTTGTAAAGCATTATGTGAAAGAAGTACACAAGGCCTGGACCCTCACGGGACTTCTGCTAAATACATTTTAGTTGTTTCCTTGCTTATGGTAAAAGGGTTATGAGAGTCTCAGAATGGACATACTAACTTGTGCTAAAGAAGCAGAACTTCTCAGAATTAAAGGTATTGGGAGGAAAAACTTTTAACTGACTCTGGGAAGCAATGGAAAGGAGGAGAAAGAGCAAGCAGGCAGGAGGGAGAGAGAAAAGGAAGGTGGAAGGAAAAGTTCTTTGAAGTGAGGACTTCTGTCACGACAAATATAATAACCGCTCCTCCCCTGCCACCATTTCTCTTATTGTAAAAACCCATCCCCACCTATGGAGTATGTGTCCAAGGCACCTCCAATGCCTCCTGACGCTGGCTGCCATTCATGTGGTAGTCATGTTGCAAGTCACTTGAAGATAAACGACAGACTGTTGTCAGGAGTTATTTGGCAGATGCCAAGCATGGTTGGTGGGGAAGCATGGTTTAGAAAGGAATTTCATTTTCTATGGTTATTTTTGTCATTTCTAAACAGAAAAAATAAATAAAGTTACATGGTTAAATTCTAAAATCTCAAACCTGTCCCTCAGGGTTTGTTTGGTAGCTCACTCTATCCATCCATCCATCTATGCATCTATCCATCCATCCATCCGCCCACCCACCCATCCATCCATTCATCACACATTTTTATCTAGCACTGCTGACAAATTCATCACACATTCATCAGGCACTGGTCTAGGCACCTGATTTACAAAGGTCTATAGGACAGGTGGAATCCCTCCCCTTGTGGTGCTCTGTAGAATTATGCTTTCACAAGAGCATATCCTCCTAAGAATTCTGTACAGTCCTGGGAAACAGAGCAAGGAACTCCTAAAGAAGAAGTGATTAAAAGGAGACAGAGCCAAGGGCCCAGCATTTTCAGGACTCACTAACATAAAGCGTGCACTCTGAATAATCTACAGTTCTGAAGAAGAACTTGATATTTTGCTTTATGTTAACTTTTTAGCCACATACCCACACTCATGGTGCATGCAGGTAAAGAGTCTAGGGAACATAGGCTTCTGAGTAGAAGGAAGGAGATGGAAAGAAAGGGACATATCCTGAAATACCTACAGTTCCTAAAGAGCCCTGACTGCTAAGGCTGGTGCCTGGTGACATGTCAGTTTCAGCCCCTGCCAATTGTGAGGCTCTCCACAGATGGTCCTTTTGCGCCAGGACCTGCCATTGACAGCCACAGTTGAGTCATGAAAAGTTTTTGTTGATTCCTAATTAAGGCCAAGAATGGCCAAGTATTGCAATACCCTGAGAAAGCAGCCAGGAGGCCACGTCTGCAGGGCCATCTCTCTCTAGACCACTGTAGAAGCCACACAGCCAGCCGTCTCACTTCACCCTCTCCCTGTGTAGGCTGTTTGCCCCTTTGCACCCCCAGTGATTCTTTTAAAATGGACATCTGATCCTGTCACTTTCCCATTCAAAACCTACACAAGACTTGTCCCCACCCTTAGGGTGGAGGGCAAAGCCCCCAGTATGGCAGGGAGACAGCCCTATGTGCACTGACACTCCAGTATGTCTGTGATTTCCCTTCCCAGAGGGACTCCTTCCTCTTCTTCATTCACCCCACACCTGTTCTTGTCTCAAGCTCTTTATACTTGCTGTTTCTTCTGCTGGATCAACTCTTTTCTAAATATCTGCACTCTCAGGTCACCCAGTTCTTATTCAGAGAGGCATTTTGCTGTCCATCCTGTCCAAAGTAGTGTCCTGTGCCCCTCCACTCCATCTCTCCCCCTCTCTCTCTTCTTCTCTCTCTCTCTCTCCGTCTGTCACACACACACACACACACACACACACACCACTCTGTCTTCTCATCGTTTTTATTTTTCATCATGGCACTTATCACTACCTGCAGTGATACTGTATGTTTATTTGTATATCTCTCTCCTTGCTATAATAGAAGTTCCACTTGAAGGAACTCTTCCTGATTTGTTCACTGTGGTATCCCCAGTACTGAATAAATCAAATGCTCAATAAATATTTATTGAATGAATAAATTAATAAATATCTATGTATCTGTTGAGCTTTAGATGCTAATGGCTGATGTATTTGGGGACTGGAAGGTACTATGAAGGTAAATCTCCATTAAAGTTTCCTTCTCATCCATCCACAAATATGAATGTTACTGTGGCAGCTCATCATAGTAAGTGAACAAGTAAACAAGTAGATAAATGTGTAAGCAAACCATGTATCAGCACTTCTTCTGAGCCCAGCACTGGGTCTAGCACTTCTACTGACAGGACACAGTGAGGACCTGAGGGCTCACTCTGCTGTAGCGAGTATCTGCCCCTACGAGGGTTTCAGTCCATAAAAAAATGCTTTAGATATATAGCAGTTTCTAAAGATAAAGCTGACATCATACTTATCTGACTTTGTACATTTCTTTCTCCTAGATTTGCATACAATCAAAGGGAACGCCCACGGGATGCCATGTATGTTTCCCTTCCAGTATAACCACCAGTGGCATCATGAATGTACTCGTGAAGGTCGAGAAGATGACTTACTGTGGTGTGCCACGACAAGCCGTTATGAAAGAGATGAAAAGTGGGGATTTTGCCCTGATCCCAGTAAGAATAAATTTTGTCCTTTATATATGTCATGAATAAATCAAAGATGATTAGAAAGTTATCTGTATCTAAACAAAAGCACTGGGATTGATATATTGAAGTCTGAATAAGCACCCTGATGCTATTAATACAGATTGTGATTTGGGGTTTGTTTTTGCATTGAAAACACAATTCTAATATATAGCATTTTTTCCATACAGTCAAGAGATGTTAATTAGACATTCTTCATTAAGCTCAGTGCATAATGATGTTTTAACCAAATTATAATACTCTGCGATCTCATTGATCCCAGCTTCCCGGCTGGATACTTCAAAACAAACCTGATTGCATATAAAGACCAGTTAGCCTTTCAATCCACTACTTCTCATGAGCTGCCTTAATTTCTCCACATCCAGGCTGTTTGTCTTGTCCACTGTCAAGTCCAGGCATCAGCTGGCCCCTTGATGATCTTTCTAAAATCTCAATTGCTCTCATTATTTCTTGACAGTGGATTCTTGACTTGCTTTCCTCACTACTTACCTCCTGGCTATAATCTCATTTGTTTTTTCTTAACTTGATTTTCAAGTTTCAATGACAGCGGCAGTTTTCTAACTTTTTTTCAGTTAGTGCTTCATTATTTTATTTTTATTTAGCTAAAAGGTTTCCAATTGTTCCCAAGTATTAGGAAATATTTATGTATGCCTCCTACTTTCTATATTCAATTTCCTTCCCCTTGGTTTCTGTGAGTCAGAAAGTACAGCTTTTACAGTCTTTTTATCTCCATGCCCATCTCTCCTCTGCATATGTAAAATGCAACAAATAAATTTGAAGGAAAGGCAAATTGAAGAGATTAACTCCAAAGAATCTGATTTATAAAGTATCTGTAGAATTGTTTTCTAATCCAAGAGCCAGTATAGTTTAGTAAATAAGAAAGAGTATAACCTTTGAAATAATCAGGCCAAGATTGGAATCTTGCTTCCTTCCAACAATGAAATTTTGGGAAACTCTCTCCATCTAAGTCTCAGTTTCTTCAGCCATAAAATGTAGACAATAGCAGTAACTATTAGGATTATTGTGCAATTCAATTAGATGAGGCATTCAAGGCACTTTTCATAATGTCTGACACACAGTAAACCACTCACAAGGGTTAACCATTGCAGCCAGAAGCAGCAGCAGCAACAGCAGCAGGATCAAACCTAATTTATCTTTTTCAGCATACACTTCTTTTTTTTTTTTTTTTTAAAGAATGAAAGAGA
>PVKP010038052.1:0-21179 GCA_004027715.1 Plecturocebus donacophilus
CAGCTATGGTGAGAAGCACCAGGAAGTTCCACACCTCAGGCTTATGAGCAGAGGAAAGACCTATTTTTAGCCAGAGCTAAAAACATGGGCTTGGAGGTTCCTCATTCCTATCCTCAAACCACCCACCTCCTGTGATTAGACTTAAAGGTCAGTGTAAATCCTGGAGACCAGTGAATAGGTCCCTATGAGCAGAGGCACTTTCTGGCCATCAGTTTAGCCTCTTTTGCTTATGAAAACAACACGAGAACACCTGGCTTCTCACAACTCCAGACAACAGCAAAATCATTTGATTCTTTTGTTTTGTTTTGTTATTTTGCCCAAGTTGGTCTCAAACTTCTGGGCTTAAGCAATCCTCCCTCCGCAGCCTCCCAGAGTGCGGGGTGACAGGCCTAAGCCACCGTGCCTGGCCTGAATCATTTGATTCTTGTATGTCCAATATGATCTGTTCCTTCCCATGGGCCCAGAAACACACAAAAAATGTGGTTCTTCGCACTAAACCAGAACCCTTACTGCTTTGATGGAGATTTCCTGCTGGTCTGTGACAAAGGGCTTTCTCCTTTCTCTGCGCCGTGATCACTGCAGGAAATCATGGCTTGGTTTTAGGCACTGAAATCTACATAGACTCCGAATTTCCGGAAGGACTGTCTCGTTCTCTTTTACAAAAAAAACAACCTCACCTACTTATTACTGGGAATTTGCATCATTTTCCCTTTTCCATTTCTTTGCTCCATCTTATTTTGATGCACAGAAACCTCTGAGGTGTTCTGCCCCACTGGAAATCATATCACAAGAAGGCGGAGGTGAGGAGGGCTCTCCCCTGTCAACACCAAGTGTACAAAGGACTCAATCAAGACTCCAGAGGTTCTACTTGTCTCTAACAGGTTGGATGATTTTAAGCAAGAGCTGAGCCTTAAGGAACTTTATCTATTCTATCAAGGGTATAATCTGGAAAATCTTGCACATTCCTTACAGTTATAATACGCTGTGATTCTCCCACACCTTTCTACAAGGGATTCTCTGCCTAGCCAGGCTGTGTCCATACCTTGAGTGATTTCCTCTTGAGAGTAGGCTCTGTTCTCCACACCGTAACTCTTCTTCATGAGTTGAGGTTTACAGAAAGCATCATCCACAGGGTAATCCATGGGGTTTCGTTGCTTTGTGAGCAGCCAGAACTCGGGACTGACATAAGCCAACAGGAACACCCAGCCATTGGCAGCCAAGGCAGAGCTGAGGATGGTGTCATCCCACTGGCGGTCAAAGTCAGGAAGCAAGAGCAGAGTGATCCAGGCCACCCAGATGCCCACGGAGAGGAGCATGGTGAGGTAGATGTGGGCCCCATGTCTCTTCCAGCCCGAGAAGGAACCACAGAAGGTGAAGGAGGACGTGAGGAAGGTCAGCGCCATCAAGAAGAGGATGTAGACGAGCAGGAGGACAAAGTCTTCATTGCGATAAGGAGCGGAAAGCTCAGAAAAGACATTGACGTTGGTCCTATTCATGGTCATGACAACGTATTCAATAGCGATGACATCCTGGACCAGGCTGAAGCCCACGGCCAGACCCAGAATCACCAGCAGGGAGAGGGGCTTCCTCCCACGGACAAGCTTGGTCAGATTGAGAGCATGAGCTAGGAGGCAGGAGAAGCAGATGGAAAAGAGGATCCCAAAGAGGAAGAAGCGTGTGGGCCCCGTGCTCCCATCCAGTCTGATGATGAAGGCGAAGGTGAGGCCAAAGATGCCCAACACGCCCAGGAGGAAGAGAAACTGAGTAGGGAGCATCTTCCGCTTGTTGGAGTCCTGCACCTTGCCAATGAGGATCAGGAGAGCAAGCATGAAGGCCGCCGAGGCCACAACCCCGGCTGCAGCCACTGTTTCCAGGACGATGCCCCAGGCTTCAGCCTTATCACAGAGTCTGTAGTACCTGGGGTTCAGGTTGTTGCGGCAACCATCAGGGGCTGATGTAGACATTCTGGACCTGCAGAAAAGCAATGTTGGGGTGGGGAGAAGGTGGTGAATCTCCTAACGCAGTCCTTAGACACAGAAGACTAAAAAAGGATTAGGAAACCAGTTTTGTGTGTTTTGCCAGCGTTTTGCCTTTGAGCTTACTACACTAAGTAAAACTACTAACTGTCCCCTACCTCCTGTAATAAATTCTAAAACCTAATGAAGAACAAGAAGAGATCTCCTATGTCCCTTTCCCCAGAATTAACTATATTAATATTTGCCTTAAAGCCAGAGAACCTAACACTCTGAAGAGGTATTCTGGAGCCTAATTTCAAAAAATTGCACAGGGCTGGGCATGTTGGCTCATGCCTATAATCCCAGCACTTTGGGAGGCCGAGGCAGGAGGATCATTTGATCTCAGAAGTTTGAGACTAGACTGGGCAACATAGCAATACTCCATCTTTATATAAAAAAAAAAAAAAAAAAGCCAGGCATAGGGGCATGCATCTGTAGTCCCAGCTACTCAAAATTCTGAGGTGGGAAGATCGCTTGAGCCCAGGAGTTCAAGAATCAGTGAGCTATGATCACATCACTGCACCCCAGACTGGGCAACAGAGCAAGACACTGTCTCTTGAAATGCATATATGTACATATTACAAATAACCTGCCAGGGTGCCTGATATTTTTTTGCTAGTGTTTTCTTAGCAATTAGTGAACATGGAACTATCTAAGCTTGAAGTCAACACTTTAATCATAATTTAGCAGCCTCTATCTTTGGGCCTGATCCAGTTATCATTTGTAAACATCCTATTCTCTCATGGATAAGAGGAGTTATCTGGATGGTAGATTTTTCTATAGAAGGCCAAGCATTCCCTTCTGAGCCAGTGGCTGGGTCCTCTTCCTTGGCTCTGTGGTCTCATATTAGAATGATTCTGCCCCTCTCCTTAAGATTTGTAAAGATGGCTCCACTAATTCCGAAAAGTGATGGAAGGCACCTTACCGGTCATAACCACCTGTAAATTGGCTACTGTAAAGAGGAAAGTCCTGGATAGCACATAAACAGCAGGTAATCCAACAAAAAATAATCTTCATAGCTAACGTTCATTTTTAGTATGGCTCCAATTTTTACTTCGTTTTGGGAGAGGGGGACAGAGTCTCACTCTGTCACCCAGACTGGAGTGCAGTGGCATGATCTCAACTCACTGCAACCAACACCTCCCGGGCTCAAGTCATTCTCCCACCACCTCAGGCTCCTGTGTAGCTGGGACTATAGGTCTTCGCCACCACACCTGGCTAATTTTTATATTTTTTGTAGAGACGGCATTTCACCATGTTGCCCAGGCTGGTCTCAAATTCCTAGGCTCAAGGGATCTTCCTGCCTCGGCCTCCCAAAGTGCTAGGATTACAGGCATAAGTCACCCTGCCCAGCCTTGAATTTTTACTTCTAATCACTTTATGTATATGTTACTTACTTCAATTTCATCGCAACCCTATGAGGTAAAATTATTATCCCTATTTTACAGATGAGAAAACTGAGGCGGAGAGAAGTCAAGTTACATGCCGACATCCTACAACCAGAAAATGGTAAAGCCAGGATCTGAATCCAGGGTGTCTGGCGCCAGGACCCAGGCTCTCAAGTGCTCTAGGTGCCTCTTCTCAAGTTGGCCTTAAAATGTGATCTGAGATATCCTTCTCTCTCTCCTTTCCTCTCCCTCCTTTTCTCTCTCTCCCTCCCCCTCCCCTCATCAGATGACTCTTTATGACCCTGGTTCCACTCTCCCAGTTCAGACCCAGGAGGATAGGAGATCCCAGGTGATGGACCCTCCACAAAGCGAGTAATCTACTTACTCATTTGGATAATCAGGAATCCACCGGCTCTATAACGGTTTACTTCCCATATATCTGTCCTTAATCTGTCAGGGGAAAGGCTTCTTTCTCTGCTCCTACAACCTCCGTGTGAATTTTAGACCCAGCTCTTTGCCCATACCCCTAGGAAATCTAAATCCTCAGGATTCAGGGCACAAGTGGGAAGATAAATTGGGAAACTGGAAAAGAGAAAGGAGTGTCCCCATTTCCTCAAAACACATGGCTTGAAAATTCCAAAGTCAATGTCGAATGAGATGCTGAGATTCGACAGGGCTAGATGTAGCGATAGTCCAGTTTCTCTTTTTTTTTTTTTTAAAGAAGGAAGGGAAGGGAATGGCTAGTCCAATTTCTCAACAATTTCATTCCAATTATTTTAATGCTTATGTAAGTGTCTTCCACACTATTCTTTTTGTTGTGTTCCATGCTTTTGGGGCATGGAATTTTTTTTTTTTTCACCTGGGTGCAGGTGGGCTAAGGCCAAAAAGGGCGTTAGCTGGGCATGGAATTTTTTTCTTGAGTTTTTTGTTTCCCAATGGGATTGTTCACACGGCAGTAAAAACTTTTGAATGGACTAGAAGAGAACTACGGTGTGGCAGGAAAGAGGCCAGAGTTAGAGGAAGGGAAGGCTCCCAGAGGTCACCTCCAGCCCTAAAAAGGGACAGAGATGTTGCAGCAAGAAATCCAAAACAAGAGGAAGGACTGGGGTTGGGAAGCAGGAAAAGGTGCAAAGCATCCGCTGAATCCTGCCTCTTTCCTGAGGGCAGAAAAAACAGCTCAGAAAAAGCAATCTTCTTGGCCTGGTGTGGTGGCTCACACCTATAATCCCAGCATTTTGGGAGGCCAAGGCGGGCGGATCCCCTGAGGTCAGGAGTTTGAGACCCTCCTGACCAACATGGTGAAACCCCATCTCTACTAAAAATACAAAAATTAGCCAGGCATGGCGGTGTGCTCCTGTAATCCCTACTCGGGAGATTGAGGCAGGAGAATCACGTGAACCCGGGCAGCAGAGGTGCAGTGAGCAGAGATTATGCCACTGCACTCCAGCCTGGGAGACAGAGCGACACTCCATCTCAAAAAAATAAAAATACACGAAATTATTTTTTCTGTTAGAAGAGATAGTCGTCTTACCAAAATTATTTAATTCATATAGCAAGTAGGAAAAGATTGTATATATGTATATATAGATGCAATATATACATATGCATACATATGTACGATGCATATGAATATCATGTGAATATATAATCACAATATTATAGTGTTAGTGTAGTGTGTTAAAATGACACCAGATATAGCTTATAGTAATAATGTAGTGTGTTAAAGTGAGACCAGATATAGCTTAAACCAGTTTTCCTGAATTTTAATAAAATTTGCCTCTCCAAGCTTAACTTTATTTATTTATTTATTGGTGGGAGAGACGGAGTCTCACTCTGTAGCCCATGCTGGAGTGCAGTGGCTCAATCTCAGCTCACTGCAACTTCCGCCTCCTGAGTCACGGTTCAAGCAATTCTCCTGCCTCAGCCTCCCGAGTAGCAGGGATTATAGACATGCACCACCATGTCCAGTTAATTTTTTTTTTGTATTTTTAGTAGCGACAGGATTTCACCATATTGGCTAGGCTGGTCTTGAACTCCTGACCTCGTGATCCACCCGCCTCAGCCTCCTAAAGTGCTAGGATTACAGGCCTGAGGCACTGTGCCCGGCCAACTTTATTTTATATAGTCATTCATTCAACAAATATTTACCGAGCATCACTATGTGCTGCTCACTGCTTTAGGCACTCAATGGTAAAGGGGGTAACAAACACATTCCCTACCACAGTAGAAGAGAGAGACGGATGGTACCTGTCACTATGGCCATGGGCCTCCCACCGCCTTCCCCCACAGTGGATCTGGCACCTGCACACTGCCCTCCTGGGATCTATACCACAGCCATCTCCTACCACAAGCAGAGCACAAAGAATGGGTTATGCTTTACCTCTGCTGGGCAGTGCAGAATGAGAAACAGGAAGAAAGAGGCAAATGAGGTTCAGATATAGGCAGCCCCTGTAATCCAAGCACCCAAGTCTGATCCGCCTTGCCTACAAATATCCCTCTTTGACATGAGTAAGGGGAGGTATGAGGGCTCTCCCAGGCTATAGCATGAATGTGGAAGAGGAAGACCCTGTCTCATTCAAGGGTTCGGGAAAGGAACCCAGGCCCTGGGCACATCACTTCCTCTCTCCACACCTGGGTGGCAGATTAATCACCAGGCGTGGTCTCACAGGAAAGGCATTTCCCTCTTCCCTTTATTCTCTCACTCTCCCCGCCCCTCCCTGCCAATTGCTCCCTCTCCACCCATCAAGGTATTGCTGTTTGTGGACAGGTAGTTGTTATCATAATTACCTGATCATTAATGAAGGACTTTGAACCTGATGACTCTAAATCTTGACAGAGATTGATGAGGTGTTTGCCTCAAGGACCGTTCTGGTACTGGATCGACAGGTATTAAGGCAGAGCCTCCATCTAGAACCTACAGGCTCCTCTTCCTGTGTAGCTATGCAGGAGGGGCCTTCTAGCACCCACAGACCAGGATCCAACAAAACCAATGGCAGTGGATGTGATGAGAAGGAAACAACGGCCAGGAGCAGTGGCTCATGCCTGTAATCCCAGCACTTTGGGGGGCCGAGGCAGGCGGATCACAAGGTCAGGAGTTCAAGACGAGCCTGGCCAATATGGTGAAACCCTGTCTCTACTAAAAATACAAAAATTAGCTGGGTGTAGTGGCACATACCTGTAAAACAAGCTACTCAAGAGGCTGAGGCAGGAAAATCACTTGAACCTGGGAGACGGAGGTTACAGTGAACTGAGATCGCACCACTGCACTCCAGCCTGGGTGACAGAGCGAGACTCCGTCTCAAAAAAAAAAAAGAAAAGAAAACACCAATTTCCCCAAATTTCACCTCCACCTCCCACCTCTCAATCATGCAAGAGGGATAGAGAAACAGTTCTTGAAGTGCCTTTAAATCATTTAGGCCTGGCCAGGAGCAGTGACTCAAGCCTGTAATCCCAGCGTTTTGGGAGGCTGTGGCGGGCGGATCACGAGGTCAGGAGTTCAAGACCAGCCTGGCCATCATGGTGAAACCCCATCTTAAAAAAAAAAAGAAGCTGAAAGTATAGGTGCATGCCACCACCCCTGGCTAATTTTTTAATCTTTATTTTTTGTAGGGATGGAGTCTTGCTATGTTGCCCAGGCTGGTCTTGAACTCCTGGCTTCAAAGGATCCTCGCCCCCTCGGCCACCCAAAGTGCTGGGATTACAGGTGTGAGCCCCCATGTCCAGCCTAGAATGTCTCTCTAAAAGAAAAAAACTCCTTCTTAACCATACTTTCATAACTAACAAGAATCTTTTACTATCAACTATCTAGTTAGGATTCATATTTCCAAATTCTCTCACAAACGTCTTTTTTATTTTTATTTTTATTTGTTTTTTTTTTTTTGAGACAGAGTCTCGCTTTGTCACCAGGTGCCAGGCTGGAGTGCCGTGGCACAGTCTTGGCTCACTGCAACCTCCGGTTCCCAGGTTCAAGCAATTCTCCTGCCTCAGCCTCCCGAGTAGCTGGGACTACAGGTGCACGCCACCACACTCAGCTAATTTTTGTATTTTTAGTAGAGACAGGGTTTCCCCATGTTGGCCAGGATGGTCTCGATCTCTTGACCTCGTGATCCACCCGCCTCGGCCTCCCAAAGTGCTGGGAATGTCTTTTTTAAAAAAAACCTTCTTAGTAAATTTTTAAAATCTGGACGACTAATTAGTTTGGAATTATCATTAATTCACCTCTGTTGGCCTCCCCCACCCCTTCCCTAGCCTGATAGGGATTGCTCAACAAGTGTTCTGAGTACTTTGAATTTAGTCAGAGGAAGATAAAACTCACTGGAGTTATTAATAAGCAAGTCTTCACTGAAAGGGTGCCAGGTTGCCCAGAGAATGACCCAGGCAAGGGAAAGGCACTGGAAGAGAAGGACAGGGTTCTGAAAAACCGAAAAGGATTTCTAGAAAGCAGCATTTGAGAGGGACAAGAGAAGTCATCAGCATTTGGGAATGTGACCTGTCCAGAGGTAGAGAAACAGCCTGGGAGAGGAGCAAGGGCTGGAGCAGTGAGGAGAAAAGAGAATGAGACGGGGTGGTTCAGACATTATTTGTAACCAAAGTCAAGGGAAGGGAGATCTAGAGTCCCATCAACAAAGAACTTGCTCCTATAAAGACCGCCGGCCATGGTGGCTCACACCTGTAATCCCAGCACTTTGGGAGGCCGAGGTGCGGGGATCACCTGAGGCCAAGGGTTCGAGACCAAACTGACGAACATGGAGAAACCCCATCTCTACCATTAATACAAAATTAGCCGGGCGTGGTGGCACATGCCTGTAATCCCAGCTACTCGGGAGGCTGAGGCAGGAGAATCGCTTGAACCTCCAGGAGGCGGAGGTTGCAGTAAGCCGAGATCGCACCTTTGCACTCCATCTTGGGCAACAAGAGCGAAATTCTGTCTCAAAGAAAAAAAAAAAAAATGGACCCCACCCCTTCACTTGACGTAGAGGTCCTTCTCTCCAAGATGTTTTTTTCTTCTTTCCTCTTTTTTTTATGTCCAAGTCTGATGAGACATACATCTCATAAATTCCCACTCTCAGCTTTTCCTCCCGTAGCACTTATTACACAATCCAGCCTGTCAGTAAGTCTGTCTCCCTCTAGACTCAAAGGCTCTGTGCAGGCAGAGACTGAGTCATTAAACGTTTTCTCTCCCAGCCACTTGCCTAGCACCTGATGCTTCAGAATGAATGGGGCAGCAAGAGAATGGTGCCCAGTGTGTGGGGTAAGGGCGGAGTCATGAGCAGGACGGGCTGCTCATGAGATAGGGTAGAGTGGGCTGTGCCTGGTTTCCTCTCAAGCCCCCAGGCTGCTATCCTTAGTTCTACCCACCCTTCCTCCCACCCTCCTTCTCATTCGGGCTGCCAAAAATTGCACTTCGGATCTGAGATTAGGAGCGCCTAGCCACGTCTGAACCCTGCTCCTATCTTATTGGTGGCAGGTGGCTCCCAGGAGAGCATGGATCCTGAGGTTTTTCTGGTAAGTAGGGAGGGATTAACTGGGATCCAGACATGTACTCCACCCAGTACTCAGTGACTAAACCCTGCACTTTGGAGGAAGATGGTAATGTTTCAGCATGAGTAGCCTCTGGCCTTGGGCATGAGCAAAAGACTTTGAGTATGAGGATGAGACCCTCTTCACTTCTTCCAGCTGCTAATAGTTAACACACAGCCATCCAATAATACAAGGATGCCCACAGCTGAGATCCTGGAATCACTTGGTACTGTCTTAAACCCTTTTGGAATGAGGCTAGGCATGAAAGAAAGGTTTAATCAACCAGTGGAGCTGGGTGCGGTGGCTCACGCCTGTAACTCCAGCACTTTGGGAAGCCGAGGCGGGTAGATCACTTGAGGTCAGGAGTTCGAGACCAACCTGGCCAACATGGTGAAACCCCGTCTCTACTAAAAATACAAAAATTAGCCAGGCGTGGTGGCCCACACCTGTAATCCCAGCTACTCAGGAGGCTGAGGCAGGAGAATCACTTGAACACAGGAGGTGGAGGTTGTAGTGAGCCAAGATAACGCCACTGCACCCCAGCCTGGGCGACAGTGAGACTCTGTCACAAAAAAAAAAAAAAAAACATGAGAGGGAGGGAGGGAGAGGGAAAGGAAGAATAAGGACAAGAGGAAGAGGGAGGAGAGAGGAGGGGAAAGTCACTTCTTGGGCTCAACTCCAAGCCCTCTGTTCCTCCTCCCCTTTAGGGAGAAGGGGTTTCAGCTTCGAGGCTGTGTGAACGTAAGTCACCTGACCTCTCAAAGCCTCTCATCTATAAAATGCAGGACACACGGCTGAACTAGGTGGTCTGAGCTCATGTTCAGCTCCACCATTCACCCATCTGGGGAGCTGCATGCACACAACTTCCAGATCTCTTTCTTTCTCCCCCTCACCCTCATTCTTGCCCTATCTCCTCTCATTAAAAGAGTATATGGCAAACAAACAAACAAAAAGCATATGTGCCACAAACTCCTATCCAAATTCAAAGCCAGGGCTGGAGGTGAGGTTGAAGGGCCTGAAGAAGAGGCACACCAGGGGACTGCCCACCTGAAGGACAAAGCCAGAGGCTCCTGGAGCAGTGCTGATCCTAGACGTGGCCTTGACTGACACAGCATTGACCACTGTGCCGGGACAAACGCCAACATGTGATGAGTCTCCCACCTTGGGTTTCTGACCCAAGACTCCTCTTCACAACCAGAGAGACGGGAAAAGTGTCTAGAGTTGCCCATGCTGATTGTATGCAGCCCTTCCCAGAGCATCTGAGAATGAATCACCTGAGACCCTGAACTTTGCAAAGACAAACTGATTTTGTCTTCCTTCCTATGAGATTTCTCTCATTCTGTCAAAATGTGTCTTCACACCAGCCCAGCCCAGAAAACATGTGACTTTCAAGCATCTTCATTTTCTCTCTATTCTCAAATTGCTACATTCAACCAGTAGTAATAACAACAGTCACGACGTAATAACGAATAAGAATAAGGACAGCCACTGTCACCTCCTGAGCCCTATTATGAGTCAGGCACTATGCTACGTCATTATATGTTTTTACACATAGTCTCTCATTTACATGCTTTACACCCATTATCTCATTTAATTTTCTACAACCCACTTTATAGGTGAGAAACCTAACTCAGAGAGAGGAAGGTACATGTCCAGTGTCACGTGGTCAGGAAGGATAGCTCTTTATGAGTACTCACAATCATAATTCAATCCTCCTTTTCATCTCTAAATCACTGTCATCATCTCTAGAGATTTTTCCCCCGACCCCAAATTCTCTCCATTCAATCCACCTTATAGTCAAGCATTGCCTTGCTGAGAAGTCTCCAAAACAAGCAACCCTGGCCAGGCACGGTAGCTTACGCCTAGAATCACAGTACTTTGAGAGGCCGAGATGGGAGCGCCACTTGAGCCCAGGAGTTTGAAACCAACCTGGGCAGCAGAGTGAGCCCCCAGCTATACAAAAAAAATTAAAAATTAACCAGGCGTGCTGGCACACACCTGTGATCCACCTACCCAGAGGGTGAAGTAAGAGGATTGCATGAGCCCAGGAACTCGAGGCTGCAGTGAGCTACGATCATGCCACTGCCCTCCAGCCTGGAAAGCGGAGTGAGACTCTGTCTCTAAACCAAAAGTTAATTAAATCAATCAATAAAAATAAAAGTGTGGCCACTGCCCTTGGGAGGAATAATCATCACACTGATATACAACGAAGAGGGTATGGAATACAACAGGAATGCTGAGGACGCATGGAAAACAGTGACCCATTCTACCTAGTAGGGTGTTTAAAAATGTTTTTAATGCTTTAGAGAAGCGAGCGGGGAGACGAGGCATGAAAGATGACCAGGAAATGGTAGGAGATTTTTATGCAGGTAGAAGAGACAGGGCTTGGGGAATGGAGAAGCCCAGGTTAACTCCCAGATTTCTGGCTTAGGCAACTGAGTGGCACCATTGTCACAGCCTAGAAATTCAGGCTTGCAAGGAAAGATGCTAAGTGTAGCTTTGTTGCACCTTGGATAAATCTGCAACCTGCAAGTGGAGCTCCAGGAATAATAAGAGCCAAAAGAGCCAAGTCCTCCTGAGAGTGTACTCTGAGCCATACATGGTTTCTTTCTTTTCTTTTCTTTCCTTAGCCCTCTTTTTTTTTTTCTTTGAGACAGACAAGGTCTCTGTGTCACCCAGGCTGGAGTGATGCAGTGGCATAATCACAGCTCACAGCAGCTTTGACTTCCCAGGCTCAGGTGATCCTCCTGCCTCAGGCTCCTGAGTAACTGGGACAGACAGGTGCACACCGCCACACCTGGCTACTTTTTGTATTTTTTGTATAGGTGGCATCTCGCTATGTTGCCCAGGCTGTGCTTGAACTCCTGAGGCTCAGGTGATCCACCTGCCTCGGCCTCCCAAAGTGCTGGGATACAGGCACGAGCCATTCGCGGTTTTACTTACTCCTCACAACAACCCTATTAGTATGCCTCCTTTTAACAGCTGAGGAAACTGAGGCACAGAGAAATTACATAACTTGCCCAAGATTACATGGCTCTTAAAAGCCACACTCCTTGACACTGGGTTGTGCTGTCTCTGCACCTTGGGCATATGGGTTGGTGCTCAGCAGAGGTTTGTGATGTAAGCACAGACTGGCAGTCATCACCTAGAGGTGGTATCTGAATCCTTGAGAGGAGACAAGATCACACAGGAAGCCAAGGAGAGAACCATGCAGAGCACCAGCTCATCTAGGTAGGAGTCCACAAAAGAGGTTAAAAAGGAATGATCAGCCGGGCGTGGTGGCTCATATCTGTGATCTCAGCACTTTGGGAGGCCAAGGCCGGTGGATCACCTAAGGTCAAGAGTGAGACCAGCCTGACCAATATGGTGAAACCATCTCTACTAAAAATACAAAAATTAGCCAGGCATGGTGGCATACACCTGTAGTCCCAGCTACTCGGGAGGCCAAGGCATGAGAATCACTTGCAGGAGGCAGAGGTTGCAGTGAGCTGAGATCACACACTGGGCTCCAGCCTGGGTGACAGAGTGAGACTTGTTCTCAACCAACAAAAAGCATATTTGCTTCTTTTTGTCTGTTATGACAGATCCAGCCTCAATTTGAGATTCAAGGGCCTTTCTCCAACTGGTCCTCCCACCTAGCTCCTCCTTTCTTCCTAACTCCCCTCTCCACCTCTACAGAATTTGGGTTCATCTAAGGTCTTCTCATGTTCTTTACCCCAACACATGAATTATTCTTCTAACCAGAAAGATCCTCTCCCTCCTATTTATGGTCTACTTAACACATTTCTACAAAACTTTGCCCAAGATTTAACTTCTATCATGAGTTTTTTTAATTTTTTTTTTTTTTTTTAGATAGAGTCTCACTCTGTCACCCAGGCTGGAGTACAGTCGTGTGATCTCAGCTCACTGCAACCTCCGCCTCCTGGGTTCAAGCGATTCTCCTGCCTCAGCTTCCAGAGTAGCTGGGATTACAGGAGTCCGCCACCAGGCCCAGCTAATTTTTGTATTTTTAGTAGAGATGGGGTTTCTCCATGTTGGTCAGGCTGGTCTCGAACTCCCAACCTCAGGTGATCTACCCACCTTGGCCTCCAAAGTGCTGGGATTACAGGTGTGAGCCACTGAGCCTGGCTTTTTGTTTTGTTTTGTTTTTGAGACATAGTCTCACTCTGTCACCAGGCTGGAGGGCAATGGCATGACCTTGGCTCACTACAACCTCCACCTCCCAGGTTCAAGCAATTCTCCTGCCTCAGCCTCCCCAGTAGCTGGGACTACAGGCGTGCGCCACCATGCCCAGCTAATTTTTGTATTTTAAGTAGAGACAGGGTTTCATCATGTTGGTCAGAATGGTCTTGATCTCTTGACCTCATGATCAACCCGCCTCAGCCAGCCTCCCAAAATGCTGGGATTACAGGCATGAGCCATCGCACCCAGCAATTATTGTTATTATTACTATTAATCCTATAGCTTTTTTTTTTTTTTTAAGACAAAGTGTTGCTCTGTCGCCCAGGCTGGAGTGCAATGGCACAATCTCAGCTCACTGCAGCCTCACCTCCCAGATTCAAGCAATTCTTTGGTCTCAACCTCCTGAGTAGCTTGGATTACAAGAGTGCGCCACCACACCTGGCTACTTTTTGTATTTTTAGTAGAGGCAGGGTTTTGCTATGTTGGCCAAACTGGTCTCAAACACCTGGGCTCAAGGGATCCTCCCGCCTCCGCCTCCCAGAGTGCTAGGATTACAGGTGTGAGCCATCGCACCTGTACTTAATCCTATTGCACTCTAAATGTGCTGATCTCTTCATAGTTTTTACAATTAAATATTTCTTGGCACTCAAGTTTTTCCATATCTGTGTTATATATTAATATCAGTGCTGAGCTGCCTATCAGATAACAACCTTCTTAAGAACATAGGGCAAATCTTCTATTTGTTGGTGTCCCCTCTACTCTGTAGTCTACACAGTAGTTGCTGAGCAAATGCTTTGGACTAAGACTAAGTGCTGAATATTTGCCCAAAGCAAGTTATTTATTAGCAAGTGTGAGTAATGGTGAGGAACATTTTTTGAAGATGAATATGTGCTGATCCTAATCCTCATATTTCTACACAGGCTGAATTCTTCTAAGGGAGAAATCCCACAGAAGTCCCTCTGCCCTTGATAAAGGATTAGTTATAAATACAAAGCATCTACAAGGAAATCTCCAGGATCACCTATTCTGGGTAGTCATCCCAATTCTGATGACATAAACGTGATTAATCAGCCAGGTGCGGTGGCTCATGCCTGTAATCCCAGCACTTTGGGAGGCTGAAGTGGGCAGATCACCCGAGGTCGGGAATTCAAGACCACCCTGACCAACATGGAGAAACCCCATCTCTACTAAAAATGCAAAGTTAGCTGGGCATGGTGGCAGGTGCCTGTAATCCCAGCTACTTGGGAGGCTGAGGCAGGAGAATCATTGAACCCAGGAGATGGGAGTTGCAGTGAGTCAAGACCTCGCCATTGCACTCCAGCCTGGGCGACAGAGGGAGACTCCGTCTCAAAAAAAAAAAAGTGATTAATCATAGCAATAACTTATGAATAACATCTGAATAACATGACTGAATTGAGTTTCTATGTAATAATCCAAGAAAATAAGTCATCACAGCCAGATCGAAACAAGTATAAATGCAGTGTTAATCCTGATTTCTGCACTTTCAGGTAGTTCCCTGGGGTTATTACCATCTTCCTCTTCTTCTAAACAAAGCCTATAGATTTGATTAATGTAAATATAAAATGAAATACTAGAAATCATTTTTTTAAAATAAAGCTTAATATTTTGAGTGAAGTTTCTAAATTATTATTATTATTTTTTTGGTGCCATGACTCAGATGCTTCTAAATCTCTTACACCCAGAATTCTAAGAAATAAAATTTCCAGAAAATAAGAAAATAAAGTGACATCCTCTGCTGGTATATCATCTTAAAACTCTCAAAGATCCCTTCATTTAAATATCTTATTCCAATACATAAGGGTAATATGCATTGGATCCCACAAGTTCAAAGCTAAACTGATCACCTCTCCTTATAAGCTTATCTTTCAAAGCCCCGTGAATGGTGTTGCCATCTACTCAGTTGCCTAGTAGATCTACAAATATGATATATACTGTCTAATGTGGGAGGAGATGGGGATGAGCAAACCATATGGTCTAAAATTAGATGACAATAACAAGTAATTATTATTACAACAAATGTAAATGGTAACTGTTTTATTTTGGGAAAAAAAAGACTAAACTATATCATACCTAGTAGAACGTAACTGAAAACAAAAATATGCACAAGAGTTAAAAGCAAAAGAGTAGAAAGAAATTAAAATAAATTCAAAAAGAATACTAACAGATAATATTTATTTAACAAGTGATATGCGTCAGACACAAAGTTAAATAGGTCGTTCAAGGTAAAATAAGCAGAAGTTGAGGTTTTAATATCATACAAAATTGTAATTAAAGCAAAAAGGTATTATATGGACCAAAAAGCTTGTGTTGTAATAATTTTGGATGCTCTACACTGAAGACAAAACCATCATAAACTTTAATGCACCAACTAATATAGCACCAAAATACATAAAACAAAAACTACTGAAGGCTGGGTATGGTGGCTTACACCTTAACCCCAGCACTTCGGAAAGTGGAGGCAGGAAGATCGCTGGAGCCCAGGAGTTTGAGACTAGCCTAGGCAACACAGCGAAACCCGATTTCTACAAAAAATTTAAAAATTAGCCAGGTGTAGTGGTGAGTGCCTGTAGTTCCAACGTCTCAGGAGGCTGAGGCAGCAGGATCACTTGAGCTTGGGAGGTGGAGGTTACAGTTAGCCAAGACTGTGCCACTGCACTCCAGCCTGGGCAGCCGAGCAAGAGAGCAAGACCCTGTCTCAAAAAAAAAAAAAAAAAAAGGAAGAAGACGAAATGTACAGACTATACAGTTTGACCACTGTGCAATAAAAATAACAAAGAAGAACCAAACACCCTGAACTACTTGGATAGTCAAAGACTCCTCAAGCAAAACTACTATTCAATTTATTGTTTACTATATCACTATATTAATTCCTCAGCTTAATCTGGGAACTTTAAATAGTAGTGGACCCAGAATGAGAGGAATAAAATCACACCATCAAAGTTGTTCTTCATACCCTGTTGTCTTAAATAACCATTAAAAACTGGAATACAAAAAAAGCAGGTTCTAAAGAGGGCTCCCAAGGTGATGTGTGCAGATAGAGAGGGGCTAGACTCTAAACACAGGAGAGGAAATTGGGGGTCTCCACAACACCCCTCTAAGGAACTCAGGCCCAGGCCTTTGCTGGATCACAGTTCCATGTTCCAGCAGAGCTGGGAGGAGAAATCAATTGTCCTGACTCAAAGTTGAGCACTCTTCCCCTCGCCAGACTCTTGGAGGGGCCACTGGTCTCCCAGCTCTTCCTTCCCCTCATTCCTTCCCTCTCCTAGCAGACACCAGCAGGAAAACCTGGAGGGTGGGTGCCACCCTCCGCCCTCACCCCTCCCATGGTCCCTAGCCCACATTGTATCTGAAGTGGCTCAAGTGTTTCCCTTCAGAAATGAACCCTCGGCAGTGGCTGATTGGCTCAATCCTTTCAACAGGTGTGGTGTCTGCACAAGCCTCTGAGGAGAAAAGCAGCCTTGAAAGATGTCAGGAATGAAAAGTCCTTCAAATTCCTTGATTCTGAGCAGGTTTCGGCTGTTGGCTAGCCTTTCCCAGGGATGTTTAGAGCTATGTGCTAGCCTTTCCCAGGGATGTTTAAAGCTGTTTGCCAGCCTTCCCTGTGGATGTTTAAGGGACCATCCTGAACAGCATCTAGGCTATTCTCAAGTCCTATCTTTAGAGTTGGTGGTGGAAGGTGAGCTCTTAGTGCACGTTCAACTTCCATCTGTCCCGGGTTCCTGAGCAACTCAAGGGACATCGGAGTGGAACTGACCACCACACACATCAAGAGAAAAGGGTTGGGCTTCTAGATCTAATTCCCAAAACTCAGAAGGGTTCTTTGCAGCGCCTGGGTAAAGAAGCAGCTGTCCGCCGGTCGCGGTGGCTCACAGCTATAATCTCAGCACTTTAGGAGGCTGCGGCGGGCGGATCTCCTGAGCTCGGCAGTTGGAGACCAGTCTGGCCAACATGGAGAAAGCCCGTCTCTACTAAAAATACAAAATTAACCGGGCGTGCTGGCCCATGCCTGTAATCTCAGCTACTCTGGAGACTGAGGCGAGAGAATCGCTTGAACCCGGGGGGCGGAGGTTGCGGTGGAGGATCATGCACTCCAGTCTGAGCAACAAGAGCAAAACTCCGTCTCAAAAAAAAAAAAAAAAAAAAAAAAGCAGCTGTCACCGTGTCCTCCTCCTGCCCCTGCCCCTTGTTTCCACTCCCAGGCCCTTCGCGTCCTCAGATCTTTCTCCCTCTATTCTTTTCCTTCAGAGTAATCCTAGAGCTACTCACCTCTGCCTGGCTGAATTCCACCTACTCAAAGTTTGTAGAATGTGTCCGAGCAGAAACGATTACCCTGATTATCTCTTTGCTCTCCGACTCTATCTTAGCCTGGGAAACTCGCAAAGAAAAAAAAAATCCTGAGTTGTTAAGCTGGAGGAACTGTTTCCTAGGGAGTTTCGTTCTCACAGCCAGCTCTATTCCATTACCAGGATTCCTCTCCTCTTCTGCCCCACCCCTCCCAACGCCCCGCTCTCCCCGGCCGCTCTCCCCAGCCGGGCCCCCGGAGCCTCACTTACCCTGGCGCCTAGGCTTTGGCCGTGAACTCGGTGCGGCGTCCCGCGCGCAAGCCGGCGGCAGGCGAGCCCTTCAATGCTGGGGGAGCCCTCGGGCAGCTACCCCGTCCTCGCGCGCAGAGCAGTTATAAAGGCGGCCGTCGCCGGAGGGAGGGAGCGAGCGAGGGGTGAGCCGAGGGACAAGGGGCGGGGGAGGGGCGGGGAGAGGACACGCCTATTCCAGTTCACGGCACTTCGTGCTGTCAGGAAAATTAAGTCCCCGTGCCAGGGAATGACCCAGAAGCCGTCTGACGTCAGAGGCACAGTCACCCCTGGAAGCGCGGCGACGGTGACCACCCCGGCCCCGCCCAGCGCATCGAACTCCTCCGAGACGCGCGCACGCGCTGGTCCCACGCCGCGGGTTAGAGAGGGGAGCCGGCTGTCACCTCCCGGGGGAGCCACACCCGCCTCCCCGCAGGCACTCCCGCCCACCCGGGGCCAGGGCCGAGCCCGCGAGATTGCAGCAGCTCCGCGGCGAAGTCCAGTGGGACAAGTCAGCCTTCCACTTTCCTTGACTTTTAGCTTAGCCTTTCTCTCCATCACTCTCCCCCAGCCACTGCCTTATGGGGAGCCAGACTTAAGAAAAAGGAGACAGCCACCTTCTTGGGGCTCCCCAGCCAAAGCCACGTGGAAGCCAAGGAAAACTTCCCCAACAGGTCCGTAGTCTGCCCAGCAGCTCCACCTGTCAGAGTCTAGACAAGCACCATTAGTGCTGCCCCGGGGCCCAGAGATCAGTATCTCTCGCTCCGTTCCTAGCTGCCTCTCCTAAAGCCTTGACAATGAAGGCTGATCGAACTGGGGCGCCAGATGAAATTATGAAATGAAGGAATTTGCTTCGGTGCCTGGTTTCCCCTTCCTCCACTGCCCACTCCTCTTCCAGGATCAAGCCAATCGGACTAAAACTTGCCCCTGTTTACTTGTCAAACAATCCTGGAGAGGCTGCCGGACTGCCTCGGGACTCAGGCCAGGTTCTACCCCCGGCCTTACCGGAGGCAGGAGGGACGCTGCTTTTCAGGTGGTGATCAGCGCCCTTGGTAAACTAATTAGGATTATTCTGCATATGAATAAATGGAGGAAGCCCCGGGGTTCCCCGGCTTTCTCCTCACTTCTCCCCAAATCCCAAGTTTCCAGAGCCTAAAGAGCTTTTAAAATGTGACCTATGGGAGACTATGACCCCAACATTGTTAGGTTATTTCACTCCCAAAAAAACACAGGCGGTTCCTTGAGTGTTGGAACACTTCCCTTGAGGTGTGCAGCCCAGGGGTTCAAGAGTCCACCTGGTTCGCTCCCAGGGCTCCCAGGGGTATGTGTGGCAGAGAGGGGTGGGTCCTGAGAGACTGGAGGGACTGCAAATGACAGTGCTTTACAGTGTGTGCCATCCGCTAAGTCAAGGCTTCTTTCGGGACCCCAGCATTATCTGTTCAAGGAGGAAGTTCAACCGGACTACCATTGTACAATAGAACTATAATTCAAGCAATAAACACAAGCCTCATTTGTTTTGTGGTGTGTGTGTGTGTGTGTTTAAGACTAGGTCTCACCATCACCCAAGCTGGAGTTTAATGGCACAGTCATGGCTCACTGCAGCCTCAAACTTCCAGGCTCAAGCTATCCTTCCACCTCAGCTTCCCAAGTACCTGGGACCACATGTGTGCACCACCACACCTGGCTACTCTTTTGTTTTTTGTTTGAGACAGTCTCACTCTGTCACCCAAGCTGGAGTGCAGTGACACCATCATGGCTCACTGTAAGTCTTGACCTCCCAGGCTCAAGCAATCCTCCCGCCTCAGCCCCCCAAGTAATTCTTTTTATTATTTTAGAGACAAGGTCTCACTGTGTTGCAAACTCCTGGGTTCATGCCATCCTCCTGCCGGGATTACAGGTGGGAGCCACCACACCTGGCCCACATACGTAATGTTAAATTTCTAGCCACATTGAAGGAAGTACAAAGAAATAAGAAAATTAATCTTAATAAAAAAATATTAAGAGGCTATTTGACTTATTTTGTTTCCAACTATATCCTCAAAAACCCAGTGTGTCTTTTATACTTAAAGCACCTGTCAGTGTGGACCAGCCACATTTCCATTGCTCAAAAGGTGTGTGTGGTTTGTGGCTACCACACCGGACAGTGACTAGTCATCCCTGAGGGCTTTTCCAGCATGGAGTCTGAATTATCATGTCTAGGGTGAGTTTCATGACATCAAGCAAAAGACATTAAGTCTGAGGATGGAGAAAGAGCAAAGATGATGTGGCTTTGGGGATCCTACCCCATCTCTACACCCCCTCCCCAGTACCACATTCTCATTACGAGGACCTCATCACTGTTCTCTGGATGGTGTCTGTCTGGCAGGTCCCGGGTGTGTGTGAGAGAAAGCATGTGTGGCGATGCTTGTTCCGAAGCCGTCTTTGGTCATCGTTCTCCACTTTGCTATTGGCTTTGTTTGTTTCTCGTTGTTGTTATTTTTAGAGACAGAGTCTCACTATGTTGCCCAGGCTGGAGGGCAGTGGCTATTCACAGGCCACCATAGCTCACTACAGCCTCCAGCTCCTGGGCTCAAGCCATCCTCCTGAGTAGTGCCAGTGACTTTGGACATCCCACTTTGTCCTCTTAGTACTCCCCTCTTAACCTCTTTTTCTCCTCCCATCCCTTTATGGAGACACCTGCCTGCACAAAGCCAGGACTAGGCGAGGCCGATGAGGCATCCAGAGCATGGAATTCAGGGAGGCGCTCCACAACTTTAAGAGTGAGGGCCCCTTTAAATTCTGAGCTCTAGGCCCCTTGCTTGCCTCTCCTAGTCCCAGCCCTACACCTGTGTCCCTGGGGGCTGGCTCTCTGGAAGAAGACAGGGAGGACTAGGGCAGGAGGAATAGCTGAGTGATTCCAGGGTGTCTGAGTGATTTGGGGATGCCCGAGAGGAGAAGACGGACAGGAGCAGTAGATAGAATCGTTCATTTCCTAGGTCTTTCATCCTGCTAAAACGGTCTGGAGACCAAGGTTGAGGGTCCTTGGGAATCAATGGACGATACAGTAGGAAGGGGGTCTGGAAACCCATGTTTCACTCCCAACTCTAGTTATCTTCCTTAGAGTGTCACTGGATTGAAAGTGACAGGTAGCTTTGTTAAACAACAGAGAAGAAAGCTTACCAGACTGGAAATGAGAGGAGGAGAGAGGGCCTCGTAAGGGTGCCTTGTGCCCCCCAAAAAGAGAGGCTGGTCTGACGCTGTAGAGGACCTTCATTCAGCTGCAAGGCAAGCAAAGTGCAGGAGGGGGTTGGGGGGGCCTATGGCCCAAGAGCATGGGCCTGAGTCTGCCTCATTCAGGGAGTTGCAGAACCCAGTCCCTGCTGACCCCTTTCCTTCTGATGCCCACTAACCACCACCACCATGATCCCCGCTCTTGATTGCAGGAATAAAGCAAGAACACAGACGGCTCTACCAATGTCCTGATCCTGACCCCTTCCTAATGC
>PVKP010038053.1:0-21186 GCA_004027715.1 Plecturocebus donacophilus
GGAGCTTTCTCCTAACTCCTCCGGGGAAGGAGACCTCTTGGCCATTTTGGACGTCTCCTTCCCTGGCTGGCTAAACAGCGGGCGCTCTCCCAGCGCTGGTGCAGCCGCACAGCCGAGGGCACTCCAGCAGCCCTTATGCGGGCGTGACAGGGGGCTCAGAGCGTCTCGCCTTAGTGTCATTCATTTCACAGTGTCGCCCCAGGTTCACACGTCCGACCTGAGAGGCTTTAGTAAAGGAAAGGAATGAGATCACCTATGAGTAACTAAGATCACCTATGAGTAACTAAGATCACCTATGAGTAACTAAGATCACATATGAATAACTAATTACTACGGTTATATTTCTAATTACTTTTTTCTTCATTATTTATATGGAAACAGGCTGAGGCCTTTTGCTCCTGCCTGAGCGCTTATGGGATCTCCCCGTACAATGTACCACATCGGCTACATGGGGAACGTGGCTGGTGCCGGACAGCTGACTTGCTAGCATAGAAAATGAGGCGGCTTAACACTAGTACCTTGGCCAAGCGCGCTGGCTCACGCCTGTGGTCCCAGCACTTTGGGAGGCCGAGGCAGACAGATCGCTTGAGTTTGAGACTAGCCTGACCAACATGGTGAAACCCCGTCTCTACTGAAAATACAAAAATTAGCTGGGAGTGGTGACAGGCACCTGTAATCCCAGCTACTCGGAAGGCTGAGGCAGAGAATTGCTTGAACCCGGGAGGCGGAGGTTGCAGTGAGTTGAGATCCAGCCACTGCCCTCCAGCCTGGGCAACAGAGCAAGACCCAGCTTCAAAACAAAGAAATAAAACAAATGTAGGATCCCTTGAGCCCAGGAGGTCAAGGTGCAGTGAGCTTTGACTACGCCACTGTACTCCAGCCTAGACAACAGAGCAAGACTATGTCTCAAAAACAAGCCTGGGCAACATAGTGAGACCTTGTCTCTACCAAAACACAATGTTTAAATGGGGAGGGAGGATCACTTGAGCCTAGGTGGGTGGGGCTGTGGTGAGTCTTGGTCACGCCACCACCCTGCTGTTGTCATGGGAGCCTAAGGGTGTCCCTTCACCAGCCAGCTCTGTGGCCACAGCGCCTCTGCTTGGGTTTTGCTGACGCCTGCTGGACTTGCACTGCCCACTGGGCCTGGCAGGCTGCACGCAGCTCACACTGGCTCAGATCCCACACCTGCCAAGGGCGAGCCAGGCACAGAGCAGCATGCGGTGTGTAGGTACGTGTGGGGTCTGGCCACCATGCACAGCCAGGCACAGGCCTGGGGTGGGCAGCTGCAGGTGGCAGCATAGGTGCTGGCTCTGTGCGAGGCTGTGGCTGGACCAGGTGTTCCACATGTGGCTTCTGCTGCAGAGACCCGCATTTGGATGAGGAGAATGCAGTGGCACCCAGGAGACTGGAGATGCCAGGAGCCACAGAGCCCCAAAGAGGGTGTCACAGCCCTGACCTCCCCAAATGGCCGCAGCTCTTCTCTCCTTGTTGCTGCAGTGTGGCAAGTGGAGGGGAGGAGGGCGTGTTTCAGCCCTGTTTGTTACAGCTCTTTCAGTCCTGCCATTTGGCAGGTCCCAAGTTGTTGTCGCCCCTCCAGGAAGAATCAGGTACGTGGACAACTGGCGGGTGAGACAGGTAGAGAGGAGCTTCACTGAGCGACAGAACAGTTCTCAGGAGACCCAACGTGGGTAACTCCTTTCCGCAGGCAGGTCATCTGATGCGTGTCCCACTTTCAGCAGAGGGGGACCCAGACTGGGTAGCTCCTTTCTGCCGGCAGCTTATCCCAGTGAGTTGAGGAGACCCAGTTGGGTGGCTCCTTCCCCCACAGCTGGTCATCCTGACGTCTCTGTGAGTCTGGCTGAGTCCAGTATTTTTATGGGCTTCAGAAGGGAGGAAGTACCTGCTGACTGATCCAAGGGCAGCCATCGACGGGCCAGAGAAGGCACCGTTAAGTTCTCCCTCTGAGCCACACACTCCCAGCAGAACTGAGCCCAGCCCCCAGGCTTCAGGCTGTCCCTGGCTTGAAGGTGGGGCTTCACCGGGAACCCACCCGTGTCTACCAAAGAGCCTGTCTGCCTCGCCGCCATCAGTCTTGTCGTCCGTGGTGCCCAGGCTGTTCGTGCTGAGGGATGCCTGCAGGCTCAGGCCGAGCTGCCCTCAGGCCCTCCTTAGCTTTCTCCCCCTGCTCGCCAGCACCTGAAGTCCAGAGGGACCCTAGATGGCAGGGGCCTTGCTTATCAGCACTGCCTTGAGCGTATGCACACCCACCCAGGTTGCAGCAGTGCCTGGGCTTGGCCTCAGCTTTGCTCAGAAATTGGAGTGGGCTGTGGGAGCAGGGAGAGGCCAGACGGTGGGAGCAGGCACTTGTGAGCCTGCAGAGGCTGGCGGACTTCCCAGGCCCTCAGAGCACAGGGATGCCCGGGGCCACAGCTGCAGCTGGGAGGGGGTGGAGCTCCCACCTGCTCCTGGCTCCTGCAGGCTCTTCGGGGCATGCAGCCCCAGCCACGCTTTGTCTGCTGCAGCTGGCGACTTTGCAGCAGCTGCTCCAGGTGGCTGCCCCTGCCCTCACTGCCTGGGTGACCAGAGTGAGACCCTGACTCAAACAAAAAAAACAGGAAAATGGGTAAATGTGTTTATAAGTTTGGAATAGGGAACCTCTTTCTCAGTTCATAATCTCTTTGTGGAAAGGTAAATTGATATGATCTTTTTTATTCATTTATTTATTTTATTTTTTATTTTTTATTTTTTTTAAGACAAGGTTTCACCTTGTTGGCCAGGCTGGTCTTGAGCTCCTGACCTCAGGTGATCTGCCCACCTCAGCCCCCCAAAGTGCTGGGATTACAGGCGTGAACCACCATGCCTGGCCTTTTTTTTTTTGGAGACAGTCTTACTATGTTGCCAGGCTGGAGTGCCGTGGTGTGCGCCCCCCCGTCTGACTAGCCTTGGGCAGGCAGCTTGTCCTCTCCGTCTCCCCCGAATGACTAGCGGTAGGCAGGCGATTTGGCCTGTCTCCCCTGTCTGACCAGCCTTGGGAAGGTGACTTGGCCCCTCCGTTTCCCTCACCTGCCTAACCTTGGGCAGGTGACTTGGCCTGTCTGTATCTCAGTTTTGTCTGTGAAATATGGGTCGTCAAGGATCTATACCTGAAGCTGCTGTGTGTCATTATTCGCTGTTCTAGGGCTCAGAACAGGCATGCAGTAAAAACCAGCACTGCTAGCCAGGCACAGTGGCTCACACCTGTAATCCCAACACTTTGAGAGACCGAGGCAGGCAGATCATCTCAGGTCAGGAGTTCGAGACCAGCTAGGCCAACATGGTGAAACCCCATCTCTACTTAAAATACAAAAACGAGCCAGGCGTGCTGGTGGGCGCATGTAGTCGCAGCTGCTCGGGAGGCTGCGGCAGGAGGAGTGGCTTGAACATGGGAGGTGGAGGTTGCAGTGAGCTGAGATCACACCACTGCACTCCAGCCTGGGCGACAGAGTGACACCCATCTCAAATAATAATAATAATAGGCCGTGCTCAGTGGCTGATGCCTGTAATCCCAGCACTTTGGGAGGCCAAGGCGGTCAGATCATGAAGTCGAGATTGAGACCATCCTGGCCAACATGGTGAAACCCCATCTCAACTAAAAAAAAAGTGCAAAAAGCAGCTGAACGTGGTGGTGCGCACCTGTAGTCCCAGATACTTGGGAGGCTGAGGCGGGAGCATCACTTGAACCCGGGAGGCAGAGGTTGCAGTGAGCCGGGATTGTGCCACTGCATCCAGCCTGGCGAAAGACCAAGACTCCGTCTCAAAAATAATAATATTAATAATAGTGACATAATGAAAATAATAGGCCAGGCGTGGAGGCTCATGCCTGTGATCCCAGCCCTTTGGGAGGCCATGGTGGGCTGATCACTTGGGGTCAGGAGTTCAAGACCAGCCTGGCCAACATGGAGAAACGCCATCTCTACTAAAAATACAAAGTTAGCCAGGCGGGGTGGTGCACACCTGTAATCCCAGCTACTCAGGAGACTGAGGCAGGAGAATCACTTGAACCCGGGAGGCAGAGGGTGCAGTGAGCTGAGATCGCACCATTGCGCTCCAGCCTGGGCAACGAGCGCGAAACTCCCTCTCTAATAATAATAAAGCCAGCACTGTCATTGGCGGCTGTCCCACCACGTATCCAGGTTTACGAGATACCAAGTGTCCCCACAAAGCAAGCTGTAAAACAACCTACCAGTGTAGTTATGTTTCTGTGAAAAGGTGACTGTGTGAGTCTTCTGACTCCGTACTACACACATGTGTGCAGAGAGAGAGCTCCACCCGGCTCTCCCAGACGCCTGAATGGCTGTGCCTACGCTTGTAGCAATGGCACTCCGGAAAGGGGCAGGCAGCAGGCCTGGAGAGCAGGTGGTGAGGAGCTCTTCTTCTTTTACTTGGTCACATTCAGCAAGCTCAGCAGTTTCACAGGTCGCCGGCACTCCTTATAATCTTAACAAGTTTAAGAAAATGTGAGCAACATCAGAAATGTCCACTTCTAGAGCCTTCTTACTGATAAAGTTCTGTACTTTAAAGCCTGGCTTTACCAGGCTTAGAAACCTTCGGAGTGGTGATGGTGTCCCCGAAGCTGAGGCTCTGAGGCGGCTCCTGCCTAGACATGTGCCCTCTCTCCTGTGCCGGTCGCCCTGACGCCAGGCTGCACGCTGTCTATTCACGGCGGAGAGTCGGAGTGTTTCTCTTGTTGCCTTCCCTGAAAAGGGGTGTCTGGAATCAGCAACGCTTGTGGCTGAGTTGCAAATCCGTTTAAGCTCTGGAATGTTCACGGACAGTTTTGATCACTTTTGGACTCCTGTTAACTATTTCTTCTGCTAACCAGAAATCTAATTCCTTTTCTCTGACCAGTGGCAGGAGGTATGTGCATCATAGAAGGAGCTTTACACACATCTACTAAATGCCTGGATGTTTTTTTCCTCTAGAGAAACCTGATGTAAAGCAAAAGTCCACCAAGAGGAAATTCGTCATTCCGCAGATTATCATCACTCGGGCCTCAAATGAGTCGCTAGTCAGCTACACTTCCAGCGGAAGTGAAGAGCAGAGAACCATCCGGGAACATGAGGACTGGGGCCCCTACCGGCGACACAGGACCCCCAGCACAGCAGATGCCTATGATTTACATACCAAAGAATAAACAGACACCCTTGCATAGCACTCGTTATCCCTGTGATGGGGTGTCAGGAAGGGTGGCACTGCCTGAGCGGAGCGGCCGCCCACCCTCTGGGAAGCCACGTCCCTCTTCTCCAGTGCTCTCCGGGAGGGTGACACCAGGGCCACCCCACCCTGTGAGAAGCCATGGCCCCTTCTCTAGTGCCATTTGGTCCTGCCTTCCCCAGAGTTGCTGGCAGCTCAGTTGAGGCAGGAGTGACTGGCTCAGAAAGCGAGCTTTGAGGTGATAAGTGAATAAATGAGTATGTTCCTGTTGAGAGTGGCTGGCTGTGCAGAGTGATGGACAGCAGATGGCATCTCACACTCTGCTTCGTGGCGGACAGTTAAAACACTTGCCCTTCATTTCAGAAGAGTATGGCGTGAATACTTGGGAGTTATAGTCAGTGAGATGCTCCACTCATAAACTGGAAGTAAAAAGAAAAAAATTTAAATGATGAGATGCCCCACAAACTTGGGGAAAAGGTCAGATCCTAAGAGCTAAACATTAAGATGGAACATTCCAGAGCAGAGAGGTGCAGAGTGCCCTAATAGGGCCCAGGGCTCCTAGCTTGACTGTATTCCGACTCAATGTATTAAAAGGCCCTGAAGAAGAAAGTAGGATGTGTTCTGGGGTGGGGGCAGCAACCACACTTAGATGTTGGAAGTGGCCTTGTCAGTGCTGTCCTGGCTTTCTGACCCTGATTGTGGAAGGCCATTGAAGGGTCCCGGGCACGGTGAGGCTAGACGCTCCTCCTATGTCACCTGGGAGAATGCCCTCCCCTGTCTGGAAGACGCATGCATCTAGTGACAGTGTGTTCGATTTGTTGGTTTCTAGTCTGGCCAACAGGCTTTTCATGAGATCTCCCGAGATATGCTTGCTTCAGTGGCCGACAGACCCACGGGACAGCAGCGTGTCCACCAGAGTCCCAGACGTGGACTCCTCAGGTGCCAGTGGGAGGGAGCCTGCTGCCTGCCACACACATGTCGTTCCCGTCCAGACAGGCCTGTCTAGCACACACACACACACACACACACACACACACACACACACACAGAGCCTCAGGAAGTGTGAAGGGCCAACAAAACTTGGGACTCTAATTTCACCTTGCCAAAAGGAAAAAAAAAATAAGCTGAAAGATGAGTCACACAAGAAGCTGCTTTCTTTTTGTTCCTAAGCAGAGAGCTACTCTCAGTTCACCTTAGGTGAAGCGCCAGTTTGCTGGGCAGCGGATAAAGAGAATTGACTCTTCCCCACCTGCTGCTTTTCTCTTGTAACACTTGGATTCAGGGATGTAACCACACCCTCCATCCTCCCGCTCCAGCCCACTTTGCCCCTTTTTATACTGAAGCCCTCAACAGCATCTTTGGAGGAGGGCACAGACCTGGCTCTCAGGCATACATCCTTAACCTTGGTTAAATAAACTTCTATTTGAAGTTGAGGGACGTCTGTCTCCGTTACGTTGTTTTTTTCTTTCTTTCTTTTTTTTTTTTTTTTTTTTTTTTGCCCAATTCCCAAACTTGTGTCAGTTTCTACTCAGATACTTTTTGGTACAAATTGGCAACCATGAAGGGACTCAGGGTAGATGGCCCTGACTTTGGCAGATTTCCTACTGGTACTTAGGACCAGTTTTGGCTGTGTTTATTGCTCAAGACAAAAAGACAATTTGCTAAGATCTGGGAGCCCCATCACCCTCCAGAGAGTCTCTGGTCTCCTGAAACTTGGTTGAGATCTGAGGTTTATTCTGCTGTACAATGCCTTTTCCTTTTCTGGTGTTTTACTTCCAACAAAGAAGATGAGTTTTCCTGCTTTCATGATGATGGGGACAGGAAGCTTTCCTGGAGTTCAGCTCGCATCCAACAGGAAGGGGAGTTGGAGTTTTTCCTGATTCCAGGACGGCGGACAGCAGTCTAAAGCCTGGGCCCATCCCTAGGTAATTAGCGGAATTGGGTTCTGTCTTGGAAATTCTTAATGACTAAAGCTAAGATTAACAACTGACTGGTCTTAATTTCTTACTGTCAGTGTGCTCGGTAATTGTATGAATTGTGTGACTGTTTTGCTTAGCTGCTTTTTGTTGAGTTGTTTGTGTTTGCTATTTTTGCTGCTTCAGTCTCTTTCCCATTGGATTTGACCATCTCAGACTTGAAACTTCCAAATTGTAGGAAATGAGGCCTCTGAACTGGCAAAATTCCCACAGCTGGGAAAAAGGAAAAACAAAAATCATCCAGCAAAGGGGAAAAAAGATTTTGCCCACTTGATGGGCTTTAATTGCATAACAAGGCCACCTTTTGCGAGCCAAGCCACACTCAGAGTAAGTGTGATCACCTCACACTGTAGTTCAGTAGGTAGATTCTGCCATTTTTCCACCAGACAGCCCAGGTTTGATTCCTAAATCTTTTCTGGTTTGAAATTTGTTTAACTTTTGAAATATCAGCAGTTTGTTCCAGCTAAAAGAAAGTAGTGAGATTTAAATGGATTTTTTTTGAGATGCAGTCTCACTCTGTCACCCGGGCTGGAGTGCACTGATGTGATCTCGGCTCACTGCAACCTTTGCCACCTGGGTTCAAGTGTTTCTGCTGCCTCAGCCTCCCGAGTAGCTGGGATTACAGGTGTGGCTACTGTGCCTGGCTAATTTTTGTATTTTTAGTAGAGATGGGGTTTCACCATCTTGGCCAGGCTGGGCTTGAACTCTTGACTTCGTGATCTACCCACCTTGGCCTCCCAAAGTGTTGGGATGACAGGTGTGAGCCACTGCATACATCCAAAAGGATTTTTTTAAAGAGCTCGATGGTCAGAAGTAAACTTAATTAAAAGCTAATATCCAGCGTATTAGCTTAAGTAAGTCTGTATGCCACATACACATTTTACAGAGTTATGCAGACAACCTGAAGATGAACAGGACAGAGTTATTTTGGCGTTGGAACAGTTCTCAGTGGAGAAGGGACCCAAAGTGGGCAGCCCTCTACCCAAAGTTGGGTAGTTCCCTGCTGAAGTCCCCACCACGCACAGCCTATAATTTTCTGTTTGACTTGGCATCCGTTTTTCATGTCCCTGTAACAGACTCCTGTGTTTGTATAGAAGGGAAGGCACCAGACTTCTATTTGGGAAGAAACTTCTGTTTTTCTTATGGAACCCCAAGAGTGTAAACAGACAAATTCCTCTCACATCTTAAATAGCTTGCTATTGTATTGTGTTACCTCATTTTGTTTTTACTGAAATAGTTGACGCAGGATTTCTTGGGTTGCTCCTGCTTCTGATGGAGACCTCTGTGGCTGGTGGTGCCCCTACTCAGGCCTTGCTTGACTCTGGGCTTGCCGCCGGAGGTACTCCCCCCCACCTAGCCCAGCAGACCGTGCTCACCACGGGATCTGTGCCCGGCCCGTAGCTGGCATCCCGGCAGCCCGCGCTCACCACGGGATCTGTGCCCGGCCCGTGGCTGGCATCCCGGCAGCCCGCGCTCACCGCGGGGTCTGGGCCCGGCCCGTGGCTGGGCTGCGCTGCTACAGCCTGCGTCCACCTTTGGCATCGGTGTCTGGACAAGGGGAATGTGGTGGCTCCTGAGAACTCGGAGCTGCCAGGAACTCAGAGCCCCAAGGACATCACGGCTTGGTCGTTCCCATGGCCAGTGGGCTGGTGAGTGGGTTGTCTTACAGGGTCACAGTCCTTTTTGTATCTGTGATTCGGCAGGTCCCAAGTTCTTGTCCCATGTCCGTGAAGAATGCAGTTATGCAGACAACCAGAAGTTGAGCAGAACAGAGAGTTGTGCTGAGTGATGGAACAGTTCTCAGGAGAGGGGACCCAAAGTGGGCAGCCGTCTACGCAGAGTTGGGTAGTCCCCCGCTGAAGTCCCCGCCATGCACAGCCTGTGATTTTATGTTTGACTTGGCATTCGTTTTTGTGTCCCTCTAACACACCCAGACTGTCTGTCTGCATTTTGAGATGTAAGCACTCTGCCTTTGGTATGCGAATTTGGGGCTATCCTGCTGAAAGTTGCCTAGGACAATGAAGCAGGTTATCAAGAAGTTGGAAGCTCAGGTTAAGCACCTTGGTTCACACCTATAATCCGAGCACTTAGGGAGGCCAAGGTGGGTGGATCACATGAGGTCAGGAGTTTGGGACCAGCCTGTCCAACATGTTGAAACCCCATCTCTACTAAAAATATAAAGATTAGCCGGGCACAGTGGCAGGTGCCAGTAATCCCAGGTACTCGGGAGGCTGAGGCAGGAGAATCACTTGAACCCAAGAGGTGGAGGTTGCAGCGAGCTGAGATTGTGCTGCTGCACCACAGCCTGGGCGACAGAATGAGACTCCATCTCAAAAAAAAAAAAAAATTGAAAGAAATTGGAAGTTTAAAATACTAGAAAAAAGAAGGGGTCTTATGAATCTTCTGTGTATCTAATACAACTGTGTATTTATGTGTCACGTATACAATGTTTCACTACCAAAAATATATAAAAGGCCTTTAATTAATTGGCTTAAAGGAGAAAAAGCACTTACATCAAATACTGTATCAGAAAAATGGAAACTTTCACTCAAATGCCTTTTCAAGTTTATGTGACTTAAGTAAATCCTTAATAAACAAGCTGGTTTTAAAAGTATTGGTCAAATAAAATTAGAAATGTCTTCAGAATTGTCAACATACATTATTGTTTAGATTTATTGGTCAAGGAGTTTAATATTTATCACTACATATTGTAAATTGTCAAAATTTGGCATGAGCGTTACAGAGCTTGCAACCCAAAAGAGAAAATTATGTTTGCGTAATTTGCCAATAAGTAACGTATTTAATATTGTTTCATGAAAGCTGAATTCTGAGGTGTTGGCTGTTGGTATCCACTTGGGGTGGTTGGCAAAATATTAAAGATACATTAGGAAAAGTTATAGATTAGTCTCAAACCTTTTGGAAGGCCAGAAGGCTGTTTTGGAGTAGACCAAATGTGGCCAGTTGTTCCACTAAGTTAGGGAGAAAATAGGAATGAGGCTTTCCTAATTAAGCCTGTTTACCCCATATCGCTTTGTCTCTACTCTGTTTACCCATGTAAACTTTGTGCTGAACACCCCTCTCAGGGGGAGGTCAAAGGGGAGTTACCCATGAATAATGTTTACTCAGGCCCCGGAATCTAAAGCTTTTATCATTCATAAAACCACTCTCTTAACCATGTTAATTATCCACAAGCGTGTTGACTTAGAACCGCTGTTATGAATAAATGTGTGGATGGACAGAGGGTCTCGGTCGATGGGTTGCATTTCGCCGTCTGAAAGCAGCCAGCAGCCACCCCTAGCCCATTTGTATGACTGTAATGGTGTGAGCACATTCATTCATCCATGGTAGAGTAAGACTCATCTGTGGTAGAGTCAGCGTCTGCAGTCCAGGCTTCACAGGTGATGGACGACATCTCAATTGGCATTAAACAAAAAGAAAAAGAGAAACATTTGTTTAACTGTAAGGTTCTTACTTAGGTGAAAACCTGAAATTCACAGGGTATAAAAATGGTTAGGCCAGGCACAGTGTCTCACCTCTGTAACTCTAGCACTTTGGGAGGCTGAGATGGGTGGATCACCTGAGGTCAGGAGTTTGAGACCAGCCTGGCCAACATGGTAAGAAAAGTCTCTACTAAAAATACAAAAATTAGCCAGGGGTGGTGGTGGGCACCTGTAATCCCTGCTACTCAGGAGGCTGATGCACGAGAATCACTTGAACCCTGCGGGCAGAAGTTGCAGTAAACTGAGATTGCACCATTGCACTCCATCCTGGGCAAAAAGAGTGAAACCCCAGCACGCACGCGCAGACACACACACACACACACACACACCACACACAGCTTAACAGAGAAATAATTTTAAATGAAGACTACCACAGATTTTTTGTAAATAAGCTTGTTATAATTTCAAATCAAAGGTTATATTAAATACTAGATACCCATTAAATGGCTAGCTCATTTTTTTTTCTTTTTTTCTTTATTTTATATATATACATATATTTTAAAGATGGGGTTTCACCATGATGGCCAGGCTGGTCTTGAACTCCTGACCTCAGGTGATCCACCACCTCTGCCTCCCAAAGTGCTAGGATTACAGGCGTGAGCCACCGTGCCCAGCCTGTCTAGCTCATTTCTAATTTTCCTTAAAAACAATCATATTTGGCTGGGTGCGGTGGCTCATGCCTGTAATCCCAGCACTTTGGGAGGCTGAGGTGGGTGGATTACCAGAGGTCAGGAGTTCAAGACCAGACTGGCCAATATGCTGAAACTCCATCTCTCCTAAAAATACAAAAATTAGCCAGGCATAATGGCACATGCCTGTAGTCCCATTACTCAGTAGGCAGGAGAATCACTTGATCCTGATAGCAGAGGTTGCAGTGAGCCAAGATTGCACCACTGCACTCCATCCTGGGCAACAGAGCCAGATTCTTGTCTCAAAAACTATATATTTTAGGCAAACATTTTTCTAATAAAGTTCTTATTAAAAGGAAATAGGCCAGGCACAATGGCTCACACCTATAATCCCAGCACTTTGGGAGGCCAATGCAGGTGAATCACTTGGAATCAGTAGTTCCAGACCAGTCTGGCCAAAATGATGAAACCCTGTATCTACTAAAAATACAAAAGTTGGCCCAGGATGGTGACACATGCCTGTAATCCTAGCACTTTGGTAGGCTGACCTGGGTGGATTGCTTCAGCACAGGAGTTTTGACGCCAACCTGGGCAACATAGTGAGACCTTGTCTTTAAAAAAATAAATAGAGATGTAAAGATAGTTATAAGGAGGTATTTTTAGTAGGGACAGTTAAAAGGAAAATAAATTGATAAGAGAGAATATTGTAAGGTAAATTTTTGTCCTTATTTTGAAAAGAGAGATGTTCAGGATAAACAGGAAGTCCAATTATATAATAAATGGTTTGTGTAAATTGCGATAAAGTTTGTAAAAAAGAGGATTTTTTTTTTTTTTGAGATGGAGTTTTGCTCTTGTTGCCCAGGCTGGAGTGAAGTGGCGTGATCTCAGCTCACTGCAACCTCCGCCTCCCGGGTTCAAGTGATTCTCCTGGCTCAGACTCCCACTGGGATTATGGATGCACACTATCATGCCTAGCTAAGTTTTGTATATTTAGCAGAGATGGAGTTTCACCATGTTGGTCAGGCTGGTCACGAACTCCTGACCTCAGATGATCCACCCGCCTCAGCCTCCCAAAGTGCTGGGATTACAGGCGTGAGCCACCGTGCCTGCCGAGAATTATTTTTTTTTGAGACGGAGTCTTGCTGTGTCACCCAGACTGGAGTGCAATGGCTCAATCTTGGCTCACTGCAACCTCTGCCTCCCTGGTTCAAGCGATTCTCCTGCCTCAGCCTCCCTAGTAGCTGAGGTTTAGGCACCCACAACCATGCCCGGCTAAATTTTGTATTTTTTAGTAGACACGGTTTCACCATGTTAATCAGGCAGGTCTCAAACTCCTGAACACAGGTGTAATTTAAATATCTCCTAAAGCCTCCAGGATGTGAACGAAATATCGGAAGTCAGAAGGGGAGGCATTTTATTTTCTCTAGGGGCCAATGCAATAGGGTTGTGCATGGGGGAGAGACATTGGACTCAACTCCCTGTCTTCCTTTTTTTCTTATTTTTAAAAATTATATAGAGTGTTTCACAAATTTGTGTGTCATCCTCATGCAGAGGCCAAGCTAATCTTTTCTGCATTGTTCCCATATTAGTGTGTGTCCTGCCAAAGTGAGCATTATTTTTTTTTATAGAGACAGGGTCTCGCTCTGTTGCCCAGTCTGGTCTCGAACTTCTGGCCTCAAGCAGCCCTCCTCTCTCAGCCTCCTACAGTGCTGGGGTTACAGGTGTGAGCCTGGCCTCCACGCCCTCATTTTCTACATGCTGATCAAAACCTATCTGAGTGGAGTCTAGGTTTGGCTATGGCAGTGGTTTGAGCCCTGCTAGCTCAACTGCGTTTCAACAGTGGAGCCAGATTAGAGGACGAGCTGCCAGTCCCTGACCCTGGACCTAGGCACCAACAGTGATTCCTAAACATTTCACGTCGACTTTTCTTCCACCTTCCAGGGCCGGGCTGTGAGAGAGACTGGAGAGGCAGGTGCCTGTGAGAGCGGCTTCCATCAGCCTGCGAGGTCAGGTCTTCCATGAGCGAGGGGAGGTATTATCTGCTTTGCTTCATGTCAGAGACCGCTGACATGGCTGTCTCTTCCCACCCAGAAGCTAAGCTTGATTGACACCCCCTCACAGAGCTCCTCTCCTGTCTTTCGCTCGCTCCTGCTTGCTTCTGTCACAGAACTTGACAGCATGGATATTGGCACTTGTTTCCTTTAGTTTCCCGAAGCCCCCATGTCCTCAGCACAGAGGAGGCACCCAATGCCTGCTGAAGCCCACATCCCTGGACCAAGTGACCTGACCCTCACCTGCAGGACCTTCACCTTCACCTCTCACCTGGAGGATGCTCGCACCTGGAGGACCCCCTCACCTTGGGGACCCCCTCCCACCTGGAGGATCCTCTCACCTGGAGAACCTCCACCTGAAGGACCCCCCTACTTGTAGAACCTCCGAAGGACCCCTCACCTGGGGGACACGCCCCCCACCTAGAGAACTTTCACGTGGAGGATCCTCTCATCTGAAGGACCCCCCCACAACTGGAGAACCTCTCCACCTGAAGGTCTCCCACCTGGGGGACCCCCTCACCTGGAGGACTCCCTAACCTGGAAGACCTTCACCTGGATAATCGCCATGACCTCCCACTCTGGCGCAGCCTGGTCAGGTGCCCGGGCTTCTTCATAAAATAAGGCCGGAACCGCGGCAGTCGGAGCAGGTCCGTGGAGCTGAGCGCCTAAGGCCGACCCGCGGGAGCGTCTCTTGGTAACCGTTGCTAAGGAGGGGAGGCCCGGGAAAGAGCTTTCGCGCCTGCGCCGCTTGGCCATCCGCGTCTGCGCCTGCGCGCACGGGAGGCGGGGCCGGCGCTCAGCATGGCGGAGCCTGACCTGGAGTCGGAGCACATCCGTCTGAAGTGTATTCGTAAGGAGGGCTTCTTCACGGTGCCTCCGGAACACAGGGTGCGCGGGGTGCCATCCGGGCCACTCTACCCGCCTCGCTAGCGGCAGTGCGCGGCCGGGCGCGGGGACTATCGTGTCGCGTTGCCGCGCCGAGGCTTCTGGCACGGGCGGGAACGACATTCCCAGTTTCCCCGCGGCGGGGGCTGAAGCCGGCACGGGAGCGGGGGAGGGCGGGAGCTCGGGACCCCGTTAGCTGAGCCTTGGGGGTCTCCGGAGGCCGGGCGGGCTCAGGGACGCTTCGCGCCCACCGACGGACGGGCCCGCGCCCCGGGACGAGCAGGCTGCGGGCTCCAGCTCGGGCGCTGCTGAGTTCTGCGTTCTGACTGGGCTTCGCAGGCCGAGCCGCGAGCCGCTTGTGTAGGGGCAGAATTGACTCGCGCGACGAGTTGGAGCTTGGAGGCTCCCGCTGGGCCTGGGCTGCGTCGAGCGGGCGCCAGTGCTGCCTGGTGGCTTCATGCGAGCCTTGGCGCACGGCCCGCGACGAGGTGTCGGTGCCTCAGTCTGCAGAGAGGAGGAGGGAGCCTCGGGGCGTGGGGCGATGTTGCCGAGGCGCACGGCTGTCGGGGCGCAGAGGCCTGAACTTTAGCCGCTGGGTGGTGTTTTAACTGCTGGCCGATGCTCTGAGAGGCCCTGTGTCCAGTCAGAATCGTTAAGAGATCGTGGCTGGATGACAGCAGGAGCTACACAGGCCCCGGCTGCTTCCAGTACCTCTTTCAGACGTCCAGCAGGCGCTCCCCGAATTGAGAGCTCTGTGCTGGACGCTGGGGTGAAGCAGTGAGTTGGCGTTTTTTTTTTTCCTTTTTTTTTCAGACACGGTCTGGCTCTATTGCCCAGGCTAGAATGCAGTGGAGTGACCCCGGCTCAGTGCGTCGTCAGCCTCCTGGTCTGAAGTGATCTTCCCGCCTCGGCCTCCCAAAGTATTACAGGCATGAGCCACTGCGTCCAGCTTGGCATGGCATTTCTTTGGCGTCAGGAAGTGTGGCTAGAATTTGGACATCCAGAAATAAGGGTGGCAGAAAGAACACACGCAGAGAGAATGTGAGAGGGGGATCAAGGCCAGAAAGGGAGGTTGAGGGGAGGCCGTGGAAGAGTGGCAGGCTAGATGATTCTGACTCGGCCCCCAGGCGTCAGGAAGTAATAAAACAGGACAAAGCCGGCCAGTGGCTCACACCTGTAGTCTCAGCAGCCTGGGATGCCGAGATGGGAGGATCGCTTGAGCCCAGATTTGAGAGCAAGGGTAGGGTTAAGAGAAGGAAGCAGAAAGTAGGGCTGTTAGAATTCCAACCTTGCTACATGGACGTCTTAGATCCATGGGGAGGAGTGCAGACTCTACTACAACACAGACCCCATAATACACTGGCTCAAAGAAGAGGACGCTTTTTTCCCTCTCTTCTAACATTCTGGAGAGAAGCAGTTGTTCTGCACAAGTGGGCCAGGCAGTCTGGTTCCATCTGTCTTCCTGTTGCTGGGGGGAGGAGAAGTGGGTGGTTCCAGCTGCTTTTCATCTGGAAGTCACACAGGCCCTTCAGCTCACATCCCAAGGCCAGATGCCACTGGGTAGTGTTTTATAACTTCAAGGAAGTAGTGACATATGGATGCTCGGATGGCAGCCTCTGCCACAGATGTATTTTTGCAGATTTGCAGATGTGGATTGAAAGGGAGTGGTTGAGTGGCTGTCTCTGATGTTTCTTGCAAAGTGTTGGCCCAGTATTGTCACCACCTTTTCTCATCAGAAAAGCCCAAGAGGCCGGGCACGGTGGCTCATACCTGTAATCCCCACATTTTGGGAGGCCGAGGTGGGCAGATCACTTGAGGTCAGGAGCTCGAGACCAGCCTGGCCAACGTGGTGAAACCCCATCTCTACTAAAAATACAAAATTAATCAGGTGTAGCGGCACACGCCTGTAGTCCCAGCTACTCAGGAGGCTGAGGTAGGAAAATCACTTGAACCCAGAAGGCAGAGGTTGCAGTGAGCCAAGATCGTGCCACTGCACTCCAGCCTGGTGACAGAGCGAGACTCCATCTCAAAAAAAGAAAAAAAGTTTTAAAAAAGCCCAAGCGTGTAGTTGCCTTTCTGTTTGGTGAGCAAGACCTGAGTGGGCTCCCTGGTACAAATTACCTTTGAAATACCTATCCTCAGTTTGATCAGCTGTCCAATTTCCACACTCGCAACACCCTTTCTTTCAGCTGGGACGATGCCGGAGTGTGAAGGAGTTTGAGAAGCTGAACCGGATTGGAGAAGGCACCTATGGCATTGTGTGTGAGTGGCCAAGGCTGGTGGCTGTGACATTGTGGGACGAGAGCGCTGGGGCTGGAAGGGACTCATACCCCATGCTCTGAACCAGGGCAGAAACTTGTTCAGGAAATTTAATTCCTGGTGTGATTATTGCAAGCGTTATTCCATTTCTGGATAAACGTAAGCATCAGGTTGCTAATACCCATAATCCAGTGTGTCACTGTAGAGTAGGGTGAACTGTTAGAGAAATGAAATGCAGAACTTTCCAAAAGTATCTGGAGGTGGACACAGTGCTCATGTCAATAACCTCAGCCACTCTCAAGGAGTCCCGAGCCCAGGTGTTTTTAGTTAGTTTGCGAGATGGGTCTTGCTCTAGTGCCCGGGCTGGAGTCCAGTGGCGTAATCATACCTCACTGCAGCCTCGACCTCCCAAGCTCTAATGATCCTCCCGCCTCAGCCTCCTGAGTAGCTGGGACCACAAGTGTGCACCACCACACCAGCCTGTTTTTCAATGGGATTTCCTTATGTTGACTGGGCTGGTCTTGACGTCCTGGGCTCAAATGATCCTCCCACCTCAGCCTCCCAAAGCCCTGGGATTACGGGTGTGAGCCACTGACCTGTCCAAGCCCAGGAGTCGGAGGCTGCAGTGAGCTGTCATCACGCCACTGCACTCCAGCCTTGACAACAGAGTGAGACCCTGTCTCAAAAAGAAAAAAACAGCGGCTCACGCCTGTAATCCCAGCACTTTGGGAGGCTGAGGTGGGTGGATCACGAGGTCAAGAGATCGAGACCATCCTGACCAACATAGTGAAACCCCGTCTCTACTAAAATATAAAAATTAGCTGGGCATGGTGGCAGGCGTCTGTAGTCCCAGCTACTCGGGAGGCTGAGGCAAGAGAATTGCTTGAACCCAGGAGGCGGAGGTTACAGTGAGCCGAAATTGCGCCACTGCACCCCAGCCTGGCGACAGAGCGAGACTGTTTCAAAAAAGAAAAAAGAAAAAGAAAAAAAAACCACACCACACAACTGACGCTTACAACGGCTACGAAAATTATAGAGTTATGTTCACACAAAATAAGGTTGACTTTTTTCTACACGTAGCACATTGTTTGCTTTTAGGAGATTACAAGAGAGCACACAGCAGTGGTCTGCGTGCTGAGGAGGATACGGAGAGCCTGGAGCCACAGAACTGAGTGGCTGGAGCCAGGGTCCCGCACAGAGCAAACCTGGGCACCCCCTGCCCAGGTCAAATGAGGAAATCCCCCATGGAGCACGTGTCTCGGGCTAGAGCTGTTGCACAGAGTGAGAATTGTCGCTGTCCTGAGGTTGTCAGAGGAAAGAAAGGGCACCCCTGTGGCTGAGGGAGAGACTCTGGTGCGGTGCTCGGGAGCCCACGAGGGCATCGATGGGACGTCATCACAGATGCGTTTGCATTGCAGATCGGGCCCGGGACACCCAGACAGATGAGATTGTTGCGCTGAAGAAGGTGCGGATGGACAAGGAGAAGGATGGTGAGCAGGGTGATGGGGTGCTGGGACCTCACAGTGAGAGGAGGCGGGAAGGCATCAGTTACCTGAACCCTCCTCAGCGCGACTGCACTGTGGCTGTAGGGGCCAGCCTCTGGGAGGGTTCCGCTGCGGCCCAGCGTGTCACCTCCCAGGTCCACACTCGGTCCCAGATCTCTGCCAGGAGGGCTTTGTGGTCTGTATCCCCTCTTCTCCCTCCTGTCTGGTGAGCCCACCTCCCCGCAGGCTCAGCTTTGCTGGCCCCTACACCCTCAGCACCTGCCTAGCCCCAGATGAATGTCCACGGTGGTTAGAGAGGTGCCACTTTGTATTTGGACAAGGAAGAGGTAAAAGTGCTTTTTGGGGTCGCCCTGATTCTCCCCGAAGCGGGAACAACTGCAGCACCTGGTATCAGGTGTTCCTGGAGCTCCAGGAGCAGCGGGGTTGGCGGCTTCCCCGTGGTCACTGGGTGGGGTCGCTGAGGCCGCCTCCCTCTGCAGGCATCCCCATCAGCAGCCTGCGGGAGATCACGCTGCTGCTCCGCCTGCGCCACCCCAACATCGTGGAGCTGAAGGAGGTGGTTGTGGGGAACCACCTGGAGAGGTGCGCGGTCTCCTGGTCTGCGTGGGGCCCCAGGGAGCATGTGTGTTGGGCTAGAGGCATTGCACAGAGTGAAGACTGAGCGGCACTGGGCATGACGTTGTCAGACAAGAGGTGACCCTACCTCACCGCCTGGCTTGGCCCCCATTGTCTGAGGGGGACAGGGGTTGTCCTTCCCATGTCCCCTCCTGCAGAAGGGGAGGTCCACTTTGACCCCTTGGGAGAAGGCAGAAGGGTGGCATGCATCTTCTGTTTCTTCCAGCATCTTCCTTGTGATGGGTTACTGTGAGCAGGACCTGGCCAGCCTCCTGGAGAATATGCCAACACCCTTCTCGGAGGCCCAGGTGAGTGGCAGAGGGGGCCCGGGATGGGGGGATGGGCTCCATGGGCCCTTGTGGTGCACATTCGTAACACGGGGCCACCTGGGGACTGGTAGAGCATTGCTGCCTCCGCCTCCGCCTCCAGTGTTTCAGCAAGCTCTCATGGGGAATTCCTGTGGTGGGGCATTTGCCGGGAGTGGGCAGCCCCGGGCTGAGAGCCCTGTGAGGGCGCTGGTTTCCCGGGCTGTTGTGATGGCGAGACCTGCTGGCTCACCCTGACTGGTACCTCTGACCTCTGGCCCTCTGCACAGGTCAAGTGCATCGTGCTGCAGGTGCTCCGGGGCCTCCAGTACCTGCACAGGAACTTCATCATCCACAGGTGGGTGCAGCCAGGCCGAGGTGGAAGCACCCCTTCCGCTGAGGCCTGACTGCTGCCTCCCGTGCAAAGTGAGCAGCACTCAGGGTTCCCAGCTGTCGCTGCAGCTTGCCCCCTGCTTGCACTCCATCGGTATTTTTTCTGAAATAGAGACGGGGTCTCTCTATGTTGCCCAGGCTGCTCTCAAACTCCTGGGCTCAAGTGATCCACCCACCTTGGCCTCCCAAAGTGCTGGGATTAGAAGTGGGAGCCAGCGTGCCTGGCCGTGCGCTCCCCCTCCCCTTTTTTTTTTTTTGAGACAGAGTCTGGCTCTGTCTCCAGGCCGCTGGAGTTCAGTGGTGCAATCTTGGCTCGCTGCAACCTCCACCTCCCAAGTTCAAGCAATTCTTGCGCCTCAGCCTCCCAGTTAGCTGGGATTACAGGCACCTGCTACTTTTTTTTTTAATAGAGACGGAGTTTCACCGTGCTGGTCAGGCTGGTCTCAAACTCCTGACCTCATGATCCGCCCACCTCAGCCTACCAAAGTGCATGGTGTGAACCACCATGCCTAGTCTCTTTTTGTGTTTTGAGACGGAGTCTCGCTCTGTCACCAGATTGGAGTCCAGTGGCACGATCTCGGCTCACTGCAACCTGCGCCTCCGGGGTTCAAGTGATTCTCCTGCCTCAGCCTCCCGAGTAGCTGGGACTACAGGCATGCACCACCACGCCTAGCTAATATTTGTATTTTTAATAAAGACAGGATTTCACTATGAGGGCCAGGATGGTCTCAGTCTCTTGACCTTGTGATCCGCCTGCCTCAGCCTCCCCAAGTGTGGGGATTACAGGCGTGAGCCACTGTGCCTGGCCCGCTTCCATTTTTAAAAGGCCCAAACATTGAGAGCATGTATGAGTTAATGAAAAAAAGATACTAAAAAGCTGAAGCATGAGGAAGTGTGCAGAAAGTATGTGGGCATTGGTGCCGTGGGGAAAATCTGACCCCCAGGCGGCCCTGGCTCTCCCAGAAGCACCGCCACTGTCTTTCCATCACAGGGACCTGAAGGTCTCCAACTTGCTTATGACTGACAAGGGCTGCGTGAAGACAGGTGAGTGCAGCTCATGCAAGCCCTGTCCCCAGATGCAGCTCGTCAGTCCTCACTCGGTGACGCACACTCACTCCTCTTTCTGCTGCAGCGGATTTTGGCCTGGCCCGGGCCTACGGCGTCCCAGTAAAGCCAATGACCCCCAAGGTGGTCACTCTCTGGTGAGTGCCTCAGAAGCATGGTGGCCCCTGGGGACTAGGCGTGCTGGGGGGACTGCTCCTTGGAGATGTCAGGCTGAAGTGGCAAATGGGCCTTGAGAATGTTAAGCTATAGAGCCTGTGCACACTTGTAAACGCTGGGTCTGGGACAGCCTCCCAGGAAACAGCAGGGCTGTCCCAGGAAATGGTGAGAGCCGGGCACAGTGGCACCAAGGGACCTGCCCAGGTGAGACGCACCTTGGCCTGAGGCAGCCAGAAATACAGTGTGGCTGTGAATCTGTCTCTGGGAGGGAAGGTTGCTTCACAGACTCCAGGGTGGGCAGCTTGCGTCCTGTCTCTGGTTCTTCCTCCAGGACAGCTGTAGCAGGCCGAACAGGGTCATGCTTAGCACAGGCTGAACATCAGGGTTGGTCAGACCCAGGTCCGGACCCACATGCTGTGTGGTCCCCATCAGAATGGGCTGGTGGTGGCTGGTGTGGCTGTGTGCTGAGGGCCGCGGCCCTGGCGACTCTCAGGATATGGCTGCGTGGGACGGCTCTTGCCACCAGCAGCTGTTGCTGTATGCACCACCTGGATTGCAGGGCTTGTGGCGGAGGATGGTCCCAGCTGGAGCACTTTTCCAGGCCTTTAGGCTCTCAGGGAGGCCGTGTCCTGTGGAGGCTGGGGCTGGGGGAGA